>CAUPSL010001433.1:121342-213842 GCA_963514005.1 Raja brachyura
CTCTCTCCCCCATCACTCTCTCCCCCAGCACTCTCGCCCCCATCACTCTCTCCCCCCATCACTCTCTCCCCCCATCACTCTCTCCCCCCATCACTCTCTCCCCATCACACTCTCCACCATCACTCTCTCCCCCATCACACTCTCCACCACCACTCTCCCCCCATCACTCTCTCCCCCATCACTCTCTCCACCCATCACTCTCTCCCCCATCACTCTCTCCCCCCATCACTCTCTCCACCACCACTCTCCCCCCATCACTCTCTCCACCCATCACTCTCTCCCCCCCATCACTCTCTCCCCCATCACTCTCTCCACCCATCACTCTCTCCCCCATCACTCTCTCCACCACCACTCTCCCCCCATCACTCTCTCCGCCACCACTCTCCCCCCCATCACTCTCTCCACCACCACTCTCTCCATCACTCTCTCCCCCATCACTCTCTCCACCACCACTCTCCCCCCTCCCCCCTGTTCTGTCCCCAGTCTCTGTCTCACCAGACCACCAGCTCCACGGACTTCCGGACCTGCGCACAGAGCCGGGGAGGGGCGGGTCCCGGAGTGGGTGACGTCACGGGGCGGGGTCCCGATCACGGGGTGGGCGGGGCCATCGTGAGTGAGTGAGTGAGACGGGCGGGTGGGCGGGGTGTGATGACGTCAGCACGGCCGGGGCCGGAGTGAGTGATGCAAGGGGGCGGGGCATGCGTGACTGAGTGACGTCACGGGGCGGGGTGGGAGTGAGTAACGTCGCGGGGCGGGAGTGGGTGAGTGACGTCACGGGGCGGGACGGGGAGGGAGTGAGTGGCGGGGCTGGAGTGAGTGACGGGAGGGCGGGGCGGGAGTGAGTGACGTCACTGGGCGGGGTCGGAGTGAGTGAGTGACGGGTGGGCGGGGCGGGAGTGAGTGAGTGACGGGTGGGCGGGGCGGGAGTGAGTGAGTGACGGGTGGGCGGGGCGGGAGTGAGTGAGTGAGTGACGGGTGGGCGGGGCGGGGCGGGAGTGAGTGATGGGTGGGTGGGGCGGGGCCGGAGCGAGTGAGGTCACTGGTGGGCGGGCCCGGGTGAGTGAGTGACGGGTGGGCGGGGCGGAAGTGAGTGATGGGTGGGTGGGGCGGGGCCGGAGCGAGTGAGGTCACTGGTGGGCGGGCCCGGGTGAGTGAGTGACGGGTGGGCGGGGCGGGAGTGAGTGAGTGAGTGACGGGTGGGCGGGCCCGGGTGAGTGAGTGACGGGTGGGCGGGGCGGGGGTGAGTGAGTGAGTGACGGGTGGGCGGGCCCGGGTGAGTGAGTGACGGGTGGGCGGGGCGGGAGTGAGTGAGTGAGTGACGGGTGGGCGGGCCCGGGTGAGTGAGTGAGGGTGGGCGGGGCGGGGGTGAGTGAGTGACGGGTGGGCGGGGCGGGAGTGAGTGACGGGTGGGCGGGGCCGGAGTGAGTGACGGGTGGGCGGGGCGGGGCCGGAGCGAGTGAGGTCACTGGTGGGCGGGCCCGGGGGAGGGCGCGGTCACCATGGTGACGGTTGCCCGGGAAGAGGCCGCTCCATCCACCTCCACCTCCAGGGTGAGAGACGGAGACAGGGACAGAGGGGACAGAGATGCGTTCACCTGTGTGTCCAAGCCTGAACAATCTCTTCCACCTCCTTGCTGTGTGTGTGTGTGTTTCCACCCCCAGCTCTCCCAGTTCCTGCACCTGCTTCATTCCCTTCACCCCAGAGAGCACGAGGAAAGGACATTCCACATACAATAGTGGTGTTGAAGAGGCTGTTAGATGGACGAGCATCAGTTCACTTTATTGTCACGTGTACCGAGCTACAGGGAAACGCTTTTTGTTGCGTGCTCACTCCTGCAGTTGTACAGGGCCCTGGTGAGACCACACCTGGAGTATTGTGTGCAGTTTTGGCCTGTTGGCCTACATAACAAGAGGAGTTGAGTATAGGAGCAAAGAGGTCCTTCTGCAGTTGTACAGGGCCCTAGTGAGACCACACCTGGAGTAGTGTGTGCAGTTTTGGCCCTGTTGGCCTTTATAAGGTCTCTGGAATTCTCTGCCACAGAGGGTAGTTGAGGCCAGTTCATTGGCTATATTTAAGAGAGAGTTAGATGTGGCCCTTGTGGCTAAAGGGATCAGGGGGTATGGAGAGAAGGCAGGTACAGGATACAGAGTTGGATGATCAGCCATGATCATATTGAATAGCGGTGCAGGCTCGAAGGGCCGAATGGCCTCCTCCTGCACCTATTTTCTATGTTTCTATAACAAGAGGAGTTGAGTCTAGGAGCAAAGAGGTCCTTCTGCAGTTGTACAGGGCCCTAGTGAGACCACAACTGGAGTATTGTGTGCAGTTTTGGCCTGTTGGCCTACATAACAAGAGGAGTTGAGTATAGGAACAAAGAGGTCCTTCTGCAGTTGTACAGGGCCCTAGTGAGACCACACCTGGAGTATTATGTGCAGTTTTGGTCTGTTGGCCTTTATAGGGTGTTTGCACGTAAGGTCACTGGGTCATAGGGCTTGGCGTACGGAGCCGCTCAATCCATCTGGAGGATATCCATAACTTCCGGTATATGTTATTAATCCAAGAAACGCGTACTTTCCGACCTGTTAAAAACCGCCAAAATGTTGGATTTTTGCACTGTAAAAAATTGTGGAAGTCGTGGTAAGCGTGAGAGACATGTACCCAACTTCAGAATTCCAAAAGTGAAGCGAAATGAAGGCACTATATACCGTCATTTCTCCTCACTTTTCGAATTCTGAAGTAGGCTAAATGTCTCACGCTTATCCCAATTTCCATAATTATTTACAGCGCAAGAATTGACCATTTCGGCGGGTTTTAACAGGCCCACTACACTAAGTGCTCACCTGCAGTTCATCGCGTGTAATCCACTTGGGGTAGCGTAGCAACAGCACGGGTCATGGGTCGTGACCCGACTGCCATGAAACCTCCCTATAAAAAGAGGATTTGAGTCCAGGAGCAAAGAGGTCCTTCTGCAGTTGTACAGAGCCCTAGTGAGACCACAGCTGGAGTATTGTGTGCAGTTTTGGTCCCCTAATTTGAGGAAGGACATTCTTGATATTGAGGGAGTGCAGCGTAGGTTTACAAGGTTAATTCCCGGGATGGCGGGACTGTCACATGCTGAGAGAACGGAGCAGCTGGGCTTGTGCACTCTGGGGTTTAGAAGGATGAAAGGGGATCTCACTGAAACATATAAAATTGTTAAGGGTTTGGACACACTAGAGGCAGGAAACATGTTCCCGATGTTGGGGGAGTTCAGAACCAGGGGCCACACACAGTTTAAGGATAAGGAGTAAGCCATTTAGAAGGGAGATGAGGAAACACTTTTTCTCACAGACAGTTGTGAGTCTGTGGAATTCTCTGCCTCAGAGGCCGGTTCTCTGGATACTTTCAAGAGAGAACTAGATAGGGCTCTTAAAGATAGCGGAGTCAGGGGATATGGGAGAGAACGGGGTACTGATTGGGGATGATCAGCCATGATCATATTGAATGGTGGTGCTGGCTGGAAGGGCCGAATGGCCTCCTCCTGCACCTATTATCGATTGTCTATAGTCCCCGTGACCTGCGCGGGTTTTCTCTGAGATCTTTATTGGCTTGGTATGAATGTGTGTAGGATAGTGTTAGTGTGTGGGGATGGCTGGTCGGTGGGCTGAAGGGCCTGTATCCATGCTGTATCTCTGAACCAAACTCGATGAGTGGATAACTGTATGACTCTATTGCAGGGGCTGAGACAGTGATGGTGGCCATGAGTCACCAGTGCCAGCAAAAGCGGAACAGGACCAGGATTCTGCGCTACTTTGAGGCGGTGTTGGGCGAGCCGAAGGAAAAGCACCGTCCCCACCCCGCGGCCACCACCTCCCGCCAGGCCCAGGAGTCGCCGAGGGCCGGCGACCCTCAGAAGATGGTGGTCAAAGTCAAGCGCAAGAAGACCAGGAGGGAGCTGAACCGGGCAAAATTTGGCAAGTTGTTTCGGTGCAAGGCCCTAGCCCGCCCATCCCAGGCCGTGCCCACGGCTGACCAGTGTCGTCGCAGGGTTGTTGGCAGCAGTCGGGCGCCCATCCCCAAACCCTCCCACAACCCCGGCTGGATTATAACGCAGAACAGACTCACCCAGCACCTGGGGATCTTCAACAAGAAGGTCAAGTCCATGGACATCGAGCGGTTGTTGAAGGGGGAGCCGGCGCGAGAACGCTCCCCGGAGCCGGCAGCTGAGGTGGCGGCAGACGTGGCACAGGACAGGAGCTGCACGTCCGCGCAGGCGGAGGCCACCGCTCCCCCGCAGCGGCCCGACCCACGCACGCCGCTGGGAGACGACCAGCGCGACACTCGCGCTTCGTCCGCCGCGCCGGTGGAGATGGGCGGCCAACGGCCCCCAAAACCGACCAGGCAGGAGTCCCCACCGCCACCGCTACCACCACCGCCACCCACCACCGACCTGGCCCGGAGACTGGTCAGGACCTTGAAACCCCACCGGCTGGTCCCCGGGCAAAGCCTGGTGTACAACACGCAGCGGCAACTGGTCGACATCCTGGTGGAGCGGCACGGGGGCCAGCCGGGGACCTGGCTCCCGGCAGGTGAGAGAATAAATACCACAGTGCCCTCCACGCCGGGGAGCAGGTCTGTGCGTTGGTTGGCAGGGTGGGGGGGGGGGGGGGGGGGTGAGAGCGGACCAGTGGGGGGGGACAGGTAGTCCAGAATAAGGACAAGGAACAAGCCATTTAGAACGGAGACGATGAAACACTTTTTCTCACAGAGAGTAAGGAAGTAAGTTTATTGGCCAAGTATTCACATACAAGGAATTTGCCTTGGTGCTCCGCCCACAAGTAACAACAGTCAGACTGATTCCTGGGATGTCAGGTCTTCCATATGAAGAAAGATTGGATAGACTCGGCTTGTACTCGCTAGAATTTAGGGGGGATCTTATAGAAACATACAAAATTCTTAAGGGGTTGGACAGGCTAGATGCAGGAAGATTGTTCCCGATGTTGGGGACGTCCCGAACAAGGGGTCACAGTCTAAGGATAAGGGGGAATTCCTTTAGGACCGAGATGATGAAAACATTTTTCACACAGAGAGTGGCGAGTCTGTGGAATTCTCTGCCACAGAAGGTAGTTGAGGCCAGTTAATTGGCTATATTTAAGAGGGAGTTAGATGTGGCCCTTGTGGCTAAAGGGATCAGGGGGTATGGAGAGAAGGCAGGTACGGGATACTGAGTTGGATGATCAGCCATGATCATATTGAATGGCGGTGCAGGCTTGAAGGGCCGAATGGAGATCACTGGTCGGCGCGGACTCGGTGGGCTGAAGGGCCCGTTTCCTCACTGTATCTCTAAACTAAACTGAACTAACCTAAGGGTCTCGACCGGAAGCGCCACCCATTTACGAATGACTCAGAAAACACTAAACATTAATAATAATAAGACATTAATGATAAAACACCATTGATCAAGCATGTGAACCAACAAAATGCCAGATCAAAGGGAGGCTACAGATTTTTGGCTGTTGAGTAAAGCAACTACTCGTGGATAAAAACTGTTTTTATGTCTGGCTGCGGCAGCTTTGACAGTCCGGAGTCGCCTTCCAGAGGGAAGTGATTCAAAGAGTTTGTGGCCAGGGTGAGGGGTCAGAGATGATCTTGCCCGCTCGCTTCCTGGCCCTTGCAGTGTACAGTTCATCAATGGAGGGAAGGTTGCAGCCAATAACCTTCTCTGCTGATCGGACGATTCGCTGCCAGGTGTCATGCTTGGTGGCTGAGCCAAACCAGACCATGATGGAGAAGGTGAGGAAAGACTCTACGATGGCCGTGTAGAATTAGACCATCATTGCCTGTGGAGAGTGGTGAGTCTGTGGAATTCTCTGCCTTGGAGGCAGGTTCTCTCGAAAGGAAAACGAGAGATATGGACGATGATATTTTTGTTTTGTTTACCAAATCCACATCGACCAGCGATCCCCGCACATTAACATTATCCTATGCACACTAGGGACAATTTACATGTGGACCAAGCCAATTAACCTGCAAACCTGCACGTCTTTGGAGTGTGGGAGGAAACCGAAGATTTTGGAGAAAACCCACGCAGGTCACGGAGAGAACGTGCAAACTCCGTACAGACAGCACCTGTAGTCAGGATGGGGACCCGGGTCTCTGGCGCTGTAAGGCCTGTGCCCATGTTAAAGTGCGGAAAGGTACATAAGACATTGGAGCAGAATTTAGGTCATTCGGCCCATCGAGTCTACTCCACCATTCAACCATGGCTGATCTATCTTTCTCTCTCTCTCTATTCTCCTGACTTCTCCCCAAGACCTTTGGCTGCCTGACTTATCAAGCACCTATCAATCTCCTCCACCCAATGTCTTGGCCTCCACAATTGTCTGTGGCAATGAATTCCACAGACTCACCACCCTCTGACAAAAGAAATTCCTCCTCATCTCCATTGTAAAGTTTATTCTGAGGCTGCATCCTCTGGTCCTAGCCTCTCCCACTATTTGAAACATCTTCCCAACATCCACCAGAGTGAACAACACCGCAAGTTTGAGGAACAACATCTCATATTCCGCTTGGGGAGCCTGCATCCTCTGGGCTTAAACATTGAATTTTCTCAATTCTGTTAACCCAGACTGCTCCTTTCCCCCCACCCCCCCACCTCTCCCTCAGCCCTCGGCCCCTGACATTCCTTCTCCATCTCCCCCCCCCCCCCCCCCCAAGTCGCACTAGCTTCTCATTTTCACACCAGAAACATCTTACAATGGCCTGCTTTCCTTATCACCAATACTTTTTTGCATATCTTTCACTCATTGTTCTTGCTTTATCTCTCCATATCACTGTTTATATCTCTCGTTTCCCTGATCCCTGACCAGTCTGAAGAAGGGTCTCGACCCGAAACGTCGCCTATCTCCTTCACTCCTTAGATGCTGCTGCACCCGCTGAGTTTCTCCAGCTTTTTGTGTAACCCTCCACTCTATTCAGGCTGTTCATTATTGGGTTGGTTTCAATGAGCTCCACCCTTACATAGAAAATAGGAGAAGTAGGCCATTCGGCCCTTCGGGCCATTGGCTGATCATCCACAATCAGTACCCTGTTTCTGCTTTCTCCCCATATCCCTTGATTCCGTTAGCCCAAAGAGCTAAATCTAACTCTCTCTTGAAAACATCCAGTGAATTGGCCTCCACTGCCTTCTATGCCAGAGAATTCCACAGATTCACAACTCTCTGGGTGAAAAAGTTGTTCCTCATCTCAGTCCTAAATAGCCGACCCCTTATTCTTAAACTGTGGCACCTGGTTCTGGACTGATTCGGAAAAATGTTCCCAATGTTGGGTGAGTCCAGAACCAGGGGCCACAGTCTTAGAATAAAGGGGAGGTCATTTAAGACTGAGGTGAGAAAAAACTTTTTTATCCAGAGAGTTGTGAATTTGTGGAATTCCCTGCAACAGAGGGCAGTGGAGGCCAAGTCACTGGATGGATTTAAGAGAGAGTTAGATAGAGCTCTAGGGGCTGGTGGAGTCAAGGGATATGGGGAGAAGGCAGGCACGGGTTATTGATAGGGGACGATCAGCCATGATCATATTGAATGGCGATGCTGGCTCGAAGGGCCGAATGGCCTCCTCCTGCACCTATTTTCTGTGTTTCTATGAGTCAAATTACAAATTGGAGGAACAGCACCTCATATTTTGTTTACTCCCCAGCAGTATGAACATTGACTTCTCTAACGTCGTAACCCTTGCTTTCCCTCTCTCTCCATCCTTCCCCCTTCCCAGTTCTCCGACCAGTATTACTGTCTCTGACTACATTTTATCTCAGTTTGCTTTGTTGTCACCTTCTCTGAGCTAACAATGATCTTTTCTATATTTCCCTTGGTCCACATTCCCTTTGCCCTGATTTGACGCCTTACATTTCTTTATCTATGTATCTCCCTCTGAAGTCTGAAGAAGGGTCTCGACCTGAAACGTCACCTATTCCTTCTCTCCAGAGATGCTGCCTCACCCGCTGAGTTACTCCAGCATTTTGCGTCCATCTTCGGTTTAAACCGGCATCTGCAGTTCCTTCCTACACATTTTGATCTATGTATCTCCCTCTGAAGTCTGAAGAAGGGTTTCGGCCCGAAACGTTACCTATCTCCTTCGCTCCATAGATGCTGCTGCACCCGCTGAGTTTCTCCAGCATTTTGTGTACCCTACACATTTTGAGTATTGTATTCAGTTGTGGTCACCCCATTACAGGAAGGATTGGAGGCTTCCGAGAGGGTTCACAAAAGTCATACAGCATGGAAAACAGGCCCCTCGGCCTACTTGTCCATGCCGACAAGGATGCCCCATCTTCGCTTGTCCCACCTGCCCGCATTTGGGCCATATTCCTCCAAAACCTTCCTATTAGTGTACCTGTACAAATGTGTTTTTAAATGTTGTATCGTCCCTGCCTCAACCACCTCCTCTGGCTCATTCCATATTCCCCACCACCCTCTGTGTTGAAAAACATGCCTCTTAGGTTCTTATTAAATCTTTCCCCTCAGGTTCCTATTAAATAGTTCCACTCTCACTCTCAAGAAGATTGTTAAGGGCTCGGACACGCTAGAGGCAGGAAACATGTTCCCGATGTTGGGGGAGTCCAGAACCAGGGGCCACACACAGTTTGAGAATAAGGAGTAAGCCATTTAGAACGGAGACGAGGAAACACTTTTTCTCACCGAGAGTGGTGAGTCTGTGGAATTCTCTGCCTCAGAGGGTGGTGGAGGCCGGTTCTCTGGATGCTTTCGAGAGAGAGCTAGATAGGGCCCTTAAAACTAGGGATATGGGGAAAAGGCAGGAATGGGGTACTGATTGGGGATGATCGGCCATGATCACATTGAATGGTGGTACTGTCTCGAAGGACCGAATGGCCTCCTCCTGCACCTATTGTCTATTGGCTATTGTCACCGTAAATCAATGTCCTCTGCTTTTTGATTCCCTTACCCTGTGTAAATGACTATGGATTCATCCTATCTATTCCTCCCATGATTTTAAACACGTCTATAAGTTCACTCCTCAGCCTCCTGTGCACCAAGGAATCAAATCCTAGCCTGCCCATCTCTCCCGAGAGCTCAGACCCTCGAGTCTGGCAACATTATCTCTTTCCAGCTTAACAACCTTCTTCTTGTACCAAAACTGAACACAATTCTCCAAGGGCAACCTCACCAACATCTTGTACAAGTGTAACATAATGTCCCAACTTCTAGACTCAATTTGCTGACTGATGAAGGCCAGCATGTCAAAGCCTTGTTCACCGCCCTATCTACATGCAACGCTACTTCCAGGGAACTGTTCTTGTACTCCTTCAACCCACGACTTGACAACACTGTCCAGGGACTTTAGGGCCTGTTCCACTTACGTGTCCTTGGCACACAAATTACGCAACCTCGTGGTTGCGTTGAGGCACACGGGCATCGTATTGGCTGCGCAGCAGAAGCAGGCAAACGATCGCCTAACTCGGCCTGGGGCTCACGGCCTGGGGCCCACTTCTACTCCCAGAGCGGGGCAAAGAAAATTGAAGATGGACACAAAATGCAGGAGTAACTCAGCGGGATCGGCAGCATCTATGGAGAGAAGGAATGGGTGACGTTTCAGGTCAAGACCCGTCTTTCAGACTGAAGAAGGGTCTCGACCCGAAACGTCACCCATTGCTTCTCTCCAGAGATGCTGCCGGTCCCGCTGAGTTACTCCTGCAGTTTGTGTCCATCTTCAAATGACGTCACGTGCTCCTGACGACTTACCCTTTATTCTTAAACTGTAGCCCCTGGTTCTGGACTCCCCCAACGTCGGGAACATGTTTCCTGCCTCTAGTGGATCCAAACCCTTAACAATCTTATATGTTTCAATGAGATATCCTCTCATCCTTCTAAACTCCAGAGTGCACAAGCCCAGCTGCTCCATTCTCTCAGCATATGACAGTCCCGCCATCCCGGGAATTAACCCTGTAAACCTACGCTGCACTCCCTCAATAGCAAGAATGTCCTTCCTCAAATTAGGAGACCAAAACTGCTAGTTAGCACGCAACAAAAAGCTGCGTGAAAATAAACGGAACTCATGCTCCTCCATGTGCCTATCGAAGAGCCTCTTCAACACCACTATTGTATCTGCCTCCACCACCACCCTTGGCAGCACGTTCCATCCCCCTCTATGTAAAGTAAAGCTTGCCATTTTGACGAGGATGTATAAGACACGAGTAGTAAATTTGCGGATATACTAAAGTATTCTAGACAGTGTAGACGGATATTAAAATAATTACAGCAGGACCTTGTTGAGTGGTAGCTCTGTGGCACAGCAGTAGAGTTGCTGCCTTACACTGCCTTCAGCGCCACAGACCCGGGTTCCATCCCGACTACAGGGGCTGTCGGTACAGAGTTTGTACGTCCTCCCCGTGACCTGCGTGGATTTTCTCCGAGATCTTTGGTTTCCTCCCACACTCCAAAGACGTACAGGTTTGCAGATTCATTGGCTTGGTAAATGTGAAAATTGTACCCAGTGGGTGTAGGAGTGTGTTCATGCGTGGGGATTGTGGTCGGGGCGGACCTGGTGGGCAGAAGGGCCTGTTTCCGTGCCGGACCTCTGAACCAAACTGAACTAAATTTCAGTTTCCTCCCACACTCCAAAGACGGACAGGTTTGCAGGTTAATTGAAGGTAGACAAAAGTGTGGGAGAAACTCAGTGGGTGCAGCAGCATCTATGGAGCGAAGGAAATAGGCAACGTTTCGGGCCAAAACCCTTCTTCAGACTGATGGAGGGTGGGGGGGGGGGGGAGAAAAAAGGAAGAGGAGGAGCCCAAGGGCTGAGGGAGAGCTGAGAAGGGGAGGAGACAGCAAGGGCTACGGGAAATTGGAGGTCAATGTTTATGCCACTAGGGTGCAGACTGCCCAAGCGGAATATGAGGTGCTGCTCCTCCAATTTCCGGTGTTGCTCACTCTGGCCGTGGAGGAGGCCCAGGACAGAGAGGTCGGATTGGGAATGGGAGGGGGAGTTGAAGTGCTGAGCCACCGGGAGATCAGGTTGGTTAATGCAGACCGAGTGGAGGTGTTGGGCGAAGCGATCGCTTAGTCTCACCGATGTAGATCAGTTGACATCTAGAGCAGCGGATGCAGTAGATGAGGTTGGAGGAGGTGCAGGTGAACCTCTGTCGCACCTGGAACGGCTGCTTGGGTCCTTGAATGGAGTTGAGGGGGGAGGTAAAGGGACAAGTGTAGCATCTCTTGCAGTTGCAAGGAAAAGTGCCCGGGGAGGGGGTGGTGCGGGAGGGAAGGGAAGAATTGACAAGGGAGTTACGGAGGGAGTGGTCTTTGCGGAAGGCAGACGGGGGGGAGATGGGAAGATGTGGCGAGTGGTGGGGTCACGTTGGAGGTGGCGAAACTGGCGGAGGACTATCTGTTGCAGGTTAATTGGCTTGGTAGATGTGGAAATTGTCTCAAGTGTGTGTTGGAGTGTATTCATGTGTGGGGATTGTGGTCGGCGTGGGCCGAAGGGCCTGTTTCCGCACTGTATCTCTGAACCAAACTGAACTAAGTTGGGCAAGAGGAGGTGAGGAAGTGTCAATGGAGTTTAACAGAGGTGTTGCTCTTTGGGAAGTGAGACCAGGGCAGGGCCTTGACGGTGAATGGTGACTGTCTTTACCTTCTGCATTCTTCCAGAGCTGACCAGAACTCCGCAGTCCGGCTTCATCGCGCCCGACAGAGCTGTTGCCGGGGGCGGATTCGTATCCCCGACGGCTCAGGCCAAGGAGGACTCGTTCCTGCTTCAGAGCGACGGCTCGGCCCGTGGACGTCTATCCAGCACAGCCTCTACAGTGGTAAACGAGGCCTTCCTTCCAGACCAGGTCAAAGTAAGCACAGCGGGGGGGGGGGGGAACAAGGGCAAAGCAGTGGCCCCTCGAGCCTGCCTCATCACTGCGGGTGGGGACCCAGCGTCGGTGCTGCCTGTGTGGAGTTTGCATGTTCTTCCAACCCCTTCCCCCTGCTTTTTCCTGGGCCCCACTTGGACTTGCACCTATTTCACCCCCACCTACATTCCTTCCTCTGGCTTCACAATCTCTTCGTTTAACTTAGTTTAGTTTATAGAGTCATAGAGTGATACTGTGTGCGAACACGCCCTTCGGCCCTACTCGCCCACATCGGCCAACATGGCCCAGCTACACTGCTCCCACTTGCCTGTGTTTGCATATCCCTCCAAACCTGTCCTATCCATGTTAGATACAAAATGCTGGAGTAACTCATCGGGAGCATCTCTGTAGAGAAGAAAGCAACTGCAGTTCTTTCCTACACATTTGGCCCTATCCGTGTACCTGTCGAATTGTTTCATAAATGTTGGGATAGTCCCAGCCTCAACGACCTCCTCCGGAAGCTCGTTCCATACACCCACCACCGTTTGTGTGAAAATGTTACCCCCCAGATTCCTATTAAATCTTTCCCACCCTCATAGAAACATAGAAATTAGGTGCAGGAGTAGGCCATTCGGCCCTTCGAGCCTGCACCGCTATTCAATGTGATCATGGCTGATCATCCAACTCAGTATCCTGTACCTGTCTTCTCTCCGTATCCCCTGATCCCTTTAGCCACAAGGGCCACATCTAACTCCCTCTTAAATATAGCCAATGAACTGGCCTCAACTACCTTCTGTGGCAGAGAATTCCACAGATTCACCACTCTGTGTGAAAAATGATTTTCTCATCTCGGTCCTAAAAGACTTCCCCCTTATCCTTAAACTGTGACCCCATGTTCTGGACCTCCCCAACATCGGGAATAATCTTCCTGCATCTAGCCTGTCCAACCCCTTAAGAATTTTGTAAGTTTCTATAAGATCCCCTCTCAATCTTCGAAATTCTAGCGAGTACAAGCCGAGTCTATCCAGTCTTTCTTTATTTGAAAGTCCTGACATCCCAGGAATCAGTCTGGTGAACCTTCTCTGTACTCCCTCTATGGCAAGAATGTCTTTCCTCAGATTTGGAGACCAAAACTGTACGTAATACTCTCACCAGGACCCTGTACAACTGCAGTAGAACCTCCCTGCTCTTGTACTCAAATCCTTTTACTATGGATGCCAACATGCCATTAGCTTTCTTCACTGCCTCCTGCACTTGCATGCCTACTTTCAATGACTGGTGTACCATGACAACCAGGTCTCATTGCATCTCCCCTTTTCCTTATCGGCCACCACTCCTACCCGAAACGTCACCTATTCCTTTTTTCCAGTGAGGCTGCCTGACCCGCTGAGTTACTCCAGCACTTTGTGTCTATCTTCCACCTATCACTCTCTAGGCTTTGTCTTACCCCTTCTCTCTTCCAGGTTTCTCTCCTCCCCCCTGCCCTGCCATCACCGCAATCAGTCTGAAGAATGGTCCCTTCCCAACGCGTCACCTATCCATGTTCTCCAGGGATGCTACCTGAACCTGCTGAGTTACCCCAGCACTTTGTGTCTATTTGTCAAGCAAATGGGGCTAGCTTAGATGAGGGTGGACCAGTTGGGCCGAAGGGCCTGTTTCCGTGCTGCTTGACTATGACTTCCTCGTAGTCAGCTGGAGATCGAGGATCATAGGAAAGATGTTGTCAAAATTGAAAGGGTTCAGAGCAGATTTACGAGGATGTTGCCGGGACTAGAGGGTGTGAGCTACAGGGAGAGGTTGAGCAGGCTGGGTCTCTATTCCTTGGAGCGCAGGAGGATGAGGGGAGATCTTATAGAGGTGGATAAAATCATGAGAGGAATAGATCGGGTAGACAGACGCACAGAGTCTCTTGCCCAGAGTAGGGGAATCGAGGACCAGAGGACATGGATTCAAGGTGAAGGGGAAAAGATTTAATAGGAATTTGAGGGGTAACGTTTTCACACAGAGGGTGGTGGGTGTGTGGAACGGGCTGCCGGAGGAGGTAGTTGAGGCTGGGACTATCCCAACGTTTAAGAAACAGTTAGATAGGTACATGGATAGGACAGGTTTGGAGGGATATGGGCCAAACGCAGGCAGGTGGGACTAGTGTAGATGGGGCATGTTGGTCGGGGTGAGACTGGTGTAGATGGGGCATGTTGGTCGGGGTGGGACTAGTGTAGATGGGGCACGTTGGTCGGGGTGGGACTAGTGTAGATGGGGCATGTTGGTCGGGGTGGGACTAGTGTAGATGGGGCATGTTGGTCGGGGTAGGACTAGTGTAGATGGGGCATGTTGGTTGGGGTGGGACTAGTGTAGATGGGGCACGTTGGTCGGGGTGGGACTAGTGTAGATGGGGCATGTTGGTCGGGGTGGGACTAGTGTAGATGGGGCATGTTGGTCGGGGTGGGACTAGTGTAGATGGGGCATGTTGGTCGGGGTGGGACTAGTGTAGATGGGGCATGTTGGTCGGGGTGGGACTAGTGTAGATGGGGCATGTTGGTCGGGGCGGGACTAGTGTAGATGGGGCACGTTGGTCGGGGTGGGACTAGTGTAGATGGGGCATGTTGGTCGGGGTGGGACTAGTGTAGATGGGGCATGTTGGTGGGGGTGGGACTAGTGTAGATGGGGCATGTTGGTCGGGGTGGGACTAGTGTAGATGGGGCATGTTGGTCGGGGTGGGACTAGTGTAGATGGGGCATGTTGGTCGGGGTGGGACTAGTGTAGATGGGGCATGTTGGTCAGGGTGGGACTAGTGTAGATGGGGCATGTTGGTCGGGATGGGACTAGTGTAGATGGGGCATGTTGGTCGGGATGGGACTAGTGTAGATGGGGCATGTTGGTCGGGGTGGGACTAGTGTAGATGGGGCATGTTGGTCGGGGTGGGACTAGTGTAGATGGGGCATGTTGGTCGGGATGGGACTAGTGTAGATGGGGCATGTTGGTCGGGGTGGGACTAGTGTAGATGGGGCATGTTGGTCGGGGTGGGACTAGTGTAGATGGGGCATGTTGGTCGGGGTGGGACTAGTGTAGATGGGGCATGTTGGTCGGGGTGGGACTAGTGTAGATGGGGCATGTTGGTCGGGGTGGGACTAGTGTAGATGGGGCATGTTGGTCGGGGTGGGACTAGTGTAGATGGGGCATGTTGGTCGGGGTGGGACTAGTGTAGATGGGGCATGTTGGTCGGGATGGGACTAGTGTAGATGGGGCATGTTGGTCGGGATGGGACTAGTGTAGATGGGGCATGTTGGTCGGGGTGGGCAACTTGGGCCGAAGGGCCTGTTTCCACGCTGTATCACTCTATGATCATGAGCAGAAAGGTGGACAAATCACAAAAAGATGTGATTGTAAAAGGATGACAGGGATTTCAACTCCCCCTGGATTGAAGTGGATCATTTCAGAGTGAGAGGAGGAGAGGGTGTGGGAGATCGACAGTGCCTAAAGGGATCTTATTGAACCACTGTGTAGATGTTGAAGCAGAGAGGGTGTAATACTGGACTTAATCTCAAGGAAGCGAGCATCCTGTACTTCCATATCCCTCCGATCATAGATAGTCCGAGGTGGATAGTAGTTCAGGACCGCTCTCTGGGTGTGGGAGGATGGTTCAGTTGCCTGATAACAGCCGGGAAGAAACTGCCCCTGAATCTGGAGGTGTGTGTGTGCGTTGGTTTTCACTCTTCTGTACCTCTTGCCCGATGGGAGAGGGGAGAAGAGGGAGTGGCCGGGGGTGAGACTGGTCCTGGATGATGCTGCCGGCCTTGTCGAGGCAGCGTGAGGTGGACATGGAGTCGATGGATGGAAGGGAGGTTGGTTCGTGTGATGGTCTGGGCTGTGACCTCTGGTCCTAGACTCTCCCACTAGTGGAAATATCCTCTCCATTGTGGGGTACCGCAAGGCTCGGTGCTGGGACTGCAGTTATTTACAATATATATTAATGATTTGGATGAATGGATTACAAGTAACAATAGCAAATTTGCAGATGACACAAAGCTGGGTGGCAGTGTGAACTGTGTGGAGAATGCTATGAGAATGCAGGGTGACTTGGACAGGTTGGGGGAGTGGGCAGATGCATGGCAGATGAAGTTTAATGCGGATAAATGTGAGGTTATCCACTTTGGTAGCAAAAACAGGAAGGCAGATTACTATCTAAATGGTGGGAAGTTGGGAAAAGGGGAAGTATAACGGGATCTGGGGGTCCTTGTACATCAGTCTATGAAAGTAAGCATGCAGGTACAGCAGGCAGTGAAGAAAGTGAATGGCCTGCATAACAAGAGGAGTTGAGTATTGGAACAAAGAGGTCCTTCTGCAATTGAATTGGGCCCTAGTGAGACCACACCTGGAATTTGTGTGCACTTTTGGTCTCCAAAGTTGAGGAAGAACATTCTTGCTATTGAGGGAGTGCAGCGTAGGTTCACAAGGTTAATTCCCGGGATGGTGAGACTGTCATATGTTGATAGAATGGAGCAGCTGGGCTTGTACACTCTGGAATTTAGGATGAGAGGGCATCTAATTGAGATTATAAGATTATTAAGGGTTTGGACACGCTGGAGGCAGGAAACATGTTCCCGATGTTGGGGGAGTCCAGAACCAGGGGCCACAGTTTAAGAATAAGGAGTAAGCCATTTAGAATGGAGATGAGGAAACACTTTTTCACACAGAGTGGTGAGTCTGTGGAATTCTCTGCCTCAGAGGGCGGTGGAGGCCAGTTCTCTGGATGCTTTCAAGAGAGAGCTAGATAGATCTCTTAAAGATAGCGGAGTCAGGGGATATGGGGAGAAGGCAGGAGCAGGGTACTGATTGGGGATGATCAGCCGTGATCACAGTGAATGACGGTGCTGGCTCGAATGGGCCAAATGGCCTCCTCCTGCACCTATTGTCTATTGTCTATGAGAGACAGGGGAAAGTGATACGAGGGATACAGGACAAATAAATGGAAGATATGCAAAAAGCAATGATAATCACGTTCATAGGTCACAGTAGAATTAGGCCATTCGGCCCATCGAGTCCACGCCATTCAATTATGGCTGCTCTATTCCTCCTCATCCCATTCTCCTGCCTTCTCCCCATAACCCTTGACATCCGTTCTAATCAGGAATTTGTCCATCTCTGCCGTAAAAATATCTACTGACTTGTGGCCTCCACAGCCGTCTGTGGCACTGAATCCCACAGATTCACCGCCCTCTGGCTAAAGAAATTCCTCCTCATCTCCTTCCTAAAGGAACGTCCTTTAATTCTGAGGCTGTGCCCTCTGGTCCTAGACTCTCCAACCAGTGGAAACATCCTCTCCACATCCACTCTGTCCTTAGCCTCTGACTAAAGACGTTCCTCCTCATCTCCTTCCTTCATGATCAATGATCCATTGGTAGACAAAAGTGCTGGGGAAACTCAGCGGGTGCAGCAGCATCTATGGAGCGAAGGAGATAGGTGACATTTTGGGCCGAGACCCTTCTTCAGAACACATCAACGATCCATTGTTGGTTGTGGGATAGTTGGCTGTTGAGTTGCCCTCTCTTGAGTTCTCTTGTCTTTGACTAGGGCGTTGATCCTGGGCGCCGGAAGCAGGATGCCGCCAGCTTTGCCGGGGAGAAGTTGCTGCCATCTTTGGACCACTGCCCACCGAGGGGCTCGCCTCCGGGCGGTTGTGCCGGCAATGGGGGAGCCTTCTACCCGGACCCCTGGCCCTGGAGCCACGTGGGCGGCCTGCGGCAGGCGGCGCAGAGAAGGGAGCCCTCGCCACCGGCCCGCAGCCACAGCGCCGGCAGCTCGCTAGCAAGGGTCCTGGAGGCCCACCGGGCGCTGGTACAGGAGCGCCGGAGCTCGCCGTGCTGGAATCCCGGCAAGGGGCTGTGGGCGGGGGAGGCCTTGGCAGCAGGGGATGGGCCTAGCGGGACCAGGCGGGCCCCGTGGCACGACGATCAGCGTCCGGGCAGGGAGCAGCCCGAGGGGGGCAAATACCGCCCCTGCTTCCCCCCCGCCTCCCCCTGGCCCTTCGCCCAAAAGCCACCCCTGGATGGTGGGGACCGCCCCCGGAGGTCCTGGGCCGGGGAGAAGGATGCAGCAAATCCCGGCCCCTCTCAACTCCTCCCCGCCCGCCGCAGCTCGGGTTGGCTGCCCGACCCCCTGCCGGAGAACCGCGCGCATCCCCGCGGCTCGGCTGGCTGCCGGGGGGGCCCGGCCCTCCCCACTGGGGCCCCCGACTGGAGGGCCAGTGGTCTCCCCATCTCCTTGTGCTACCCGCCGTCGGAGACCCTGGAGTGGAGCGACTCCTCGCCGCCCAGCTGGTTGAGTGTGGCCCACAGACTGTGGCAGAAGAAGAGCCCCGAGGAGTGGACCTTCCACAGGATGAGAATGTTCTGAGCAGGGCAGGGCCGGGCAGCATCCGGGGGCCCCCATCACCAGGCAGCGCCCCAACACCCCCACCCTCTGTACCACACCAACCGGGCAGCATCCGGGGACCCCCATCACCAAGTTAGTGCCCCCAACTCTCTGTACCAAACCAGGCCGGGCAGCATCCGGGGAACCCCATCACCAAGTTAGTGCCCCCAACTCTCTGTACCAAACCAGGCCGGGCAGCATCCGGGGACCCCCATCACCAAGTTAGTGCCCCCAACTCTCTGTACCAAACCAGGCCGGGCAGCATCCGGGGGTCCCCATCACCGGGCAGCGCCCCCAACATCCCCACCCTCTGTACCGTTCTATTACTGACCCACCACCACCCCTCCCTAAAACCCACCCTCTGCACCGTCACCAGGGCGGGAGCAACCGGGACGTCCCGTCACCGTGCACCGCCCCAAACCCCCACCCTCTGCACCAAACCGCCACCGCCGCTGCTCCCCCAACGCACCCTCTGCACCAAACCGCCGCTGCTCCCCCAACGCACCCTCTGCACCAAACCGCCGCTGAACCCCCAACGCACCTTCTGCACCAAACCGCCACCGCCGCTGCCCCAACGCACCCTCTGCAGCGAACCGCCACCGCCGCTGCTCCCCCAACGCACCTTCTGCAGCGAACCGCCACCGCCGCTGCTCCCCCAACGCACCTTCTGTAGCGAACCACCACTGCTCCCCCAACGCACCTTCTGCAGCGAACCGCCACCACCGCTGCTCCCCCAACGCACCTTCTGCAGCGAACCACCACTGCTCCCCCAACACACCTTCTGCAGCGAACCACCACTGCTCCCCCAACGCACCTTCTGCAGCGAACCACCACTGCTACCCCAACGCACCTTCTGCAGCGAACCGCCACCGCCGCTGCTCCCCCAACGCACCTTCTGCAGCGAACCACCACTGCTCCCCCAACGCACCTTCTGCAGCGAACCACCACTGCTCCCCCAACGCACCTTCTGCAGCGAACCACCACTGCTACCCCAACGCACCTTCTGCAGCGAACCGCCACCGCCGCTGCTCCCCCAACGCACCTTCTGCAGCGAACCGCCACCACCGCTGCTCCCCCAACGCACCTTCTGCAGCGAACCACCACCGCCGCTGCTCCCCCAACGCACCTTCTGCAGCGAACCGCCACCGCCGCTGCTCCCCCAACGCACCTTCTGCAGTGAACCGCCACCACCGCTGCTCCCCCAACGCACCTTCTGCAGCGAACCGCCACCGCCGCTGCTCCCCCAATGCACCCTCTGCAGTGAACCGGGGTAGGGAGCAACCTGGATGTCCAGTTACCGTCCACCGGCCGAAACCCCTGCCCTCTGTAGCGAACAGTCACCCCTCCCCAAAACCCACCCCCTGCACCGGCCCAGGGATTTGAGGGGTGGGGGGAGGGACCAGGCAGAGAGGTTATTACCCCGTGTGTGGGGGTGGAGGGTAGATGACTCAATGCCCGGGGATGGGGAGAAGCGGGCAGGGACCAGACCCAGCCGTGACCCTCGTGGCCCCACTGCACGTCTGAAGCAAGGGTCCAGCCGTCTGTAACCTGGCACCACTCTCCTGTCATCCCCCACACGACACGGGTGAGGGAGGGGAGGGGAGGGGAGGGGAGGGCAGGGCATGGGAGAGGGAAGGGGGTGGGGGAGAGGAGAGGGCAAGGTCGCGGAGAAGGGAAGAAGGGAGGGCTGGGTAGGGGAGGGAGGGGGAGAAGGGAGAGGGGGGAAGGGAGAGGGCAGGGGAGCGGTGAGGCGAGGGAGAGGGAGGATAGAGGGGTGGGGGGGAGGGAGGGCTGGGTAGGGGTGGGAGGATGGGGGGAGGGAGGGGGGTAGCGCAGAGGGGAGGGAGGGAGGGAGAGGGTAGGGTAGAAGGGAGGGGAGAGATGGGGGAGAAGGGGGGGTGAGGATGAGGAGAGAAGGGGAGGGGAGAGAGGGAGGAGAGAGGGGAGATGGCAGAGGGGGAGGGAGAACAGATGGGGGGAGGGGGAAGGGCAGGGGAGGGGAGGGGAGAGGTGAGGAGGAGAGAAGGAGCGGGGAGATGGCAGAGGGGGAGGGGAGGGCATGGAAGGGAGCCGGGTAGGCATAGGATGGGGTGTTGGTAGACAGTGTTGTGCGGGGGGATGGGGATGGGAGTTGGGACCTGGCTTGGGACAGGATGCGCCTCTGGGTCTGAGCTCTGCGCACTAACCCTGGGGGTGGGGGACATGGCAGGTTCTGCACACTGATCCTGCCCTACGCCCCTTCAGCCCCTTCCTGCTGTGACCCTGACCCCTCGGGGGTGGTCTTTGCCGCTGCCCCTCCTCCTCCCTCCACTCCCCACTGTCCCAGTTCCCCTCCCCTTCCCTCCTCCTGCCCCTCCCCATCCCAATCCCCCCCCCCCCCGTATCCTCTTGCCCCCTACCCCATCTCCTGCTCTTTCCATTCCCCTTTCCTCTTCCCCTCGTCCTGTCCCTCTCACCACCTGGTTCAGGAGAAGGAGATTCAGTGACTCTCCCCCCCCCCCCCCCCCAGCCTTGCCACCACCCAGCACCTTCTACCCGGGGGTGGGTAGGTAGGGGGGTGGATGCTGAGAATTAACCGGTTTCCAAGAGGAGGGGGTGGGGGGGGATGGGATGGGGATTCCTTGGCTTCGGGACGGATCTTTGCCCGTTGGAGTTGCCGGGGACGGAGTATCTGCCATTGACGGCGGTCCCTAGTACCGGCCGATCTCTGTCCCCCAGGGTCGCGCCCTGCCAATTGTAAAACCGTTGCTGCCTCACAGTTGAGGTGAACTTTCGATGCGTGAAGAAGAAGATAATAAAAATCCACGGCATCTTACCTCTCAGCCTCTGCATTCATTGCCGCTGATTTGTGTGTGCGATCTGTTGCTGAGATTTATTGCATGGGAAGCAACTGCAGAAAATGGTGGGGGTAAATGTGAGGTTATCCACTCTGGTGGCAAGATCAGGAAGGCAGATTATTATCTGAATGGTGCCACATTAGGAGAAGGGAAGGTGCAACGAGACCTGGGTGTCCTTGTACATCAGTCATTGAAAGTAAGCATGCAGGTACAGCAGGCAGCGAAGAAAGCCAATGGCTTGTTGGCCTTCATAGCGAGAGGATTTGAGTATAGGAGCAAAGAGGTCCGACTGCAGTTGTACAGGGTCTTGGTGAGACCACACCTGGAGTATTGCGTACAGTTTTGGTCTCTAAATCTGAGGAAAGATATCCTTGCCATAGAGGAAGTGCAGAGAAGGTTCACCAGACTTATTCCTGGGATGGCAGGACTTCCATATGAAGAAAGACTGGATAGACTCGGCTTGCACTCGCTAGAATTTAGAAGATTGAGGGAGGATCTTATAGAAACTTACAAAACTCTTAAGGGGTTGGACAGGCTAGATGCAGGAAGATTGGTCCCGATGTTGGGGAAGTCCAGGACAAGGGGTCACAGTTTAAGGTTAAGGGGGAAGTCTTTTAGGACTGAGATGAGAAAAACATTTTTCACACAAAGAGTGGTGAATCTGTGGAATTCTCTGCCACAGAAGAGAGTTGAGGCCAGTTCATTGGCTATATTTAAGAGGGAGTTAGATGTGGCCCTTGTGGCTAAGGGGATCAGGGGGTATGGAGAGAAGGCAGGTACGGGATACTGAGTTGGATGATCAGCCGTGATCATATTGAATGGCGGTGCAGGCTCGAAGGGCCGAATGGCCTACTCCTGCATCTATTTTCTATGTTTCTATCAGTCACTGAAAGTAAGCATGCAGGTACAGCAAGTAGTGAAGAAAGCAAATGGCTTGTTGGCCTTCACAGTGAAAGGATTTGAGTACAGGAGCAAAGAGGTTCTTCTGCAGTTGTACAGGGCCCTAGTGAGACCACACCTGGAGTGTTGTGTGCAATTTTGGTCCCCTAATTTGAGGAAGGATATTCTTGCCATTGAGAGAGCCCAGCGTAGGTTTACAAGGTTTATTCCCAGGATGGCAGGGCTGACATATGCTGAGAGAATGGGTCGACTGGGCTTATATTCGCTGGAGGTTGGATAGATGAGAGGGGATCTTATAGAAACATTATAATATATCTAAAATATAATGATCTAATATAACATTATGCAGGGATTAAATGTTCCCGATGTTGGGGGGTGTCCAGAACCAGGGGTCACAGTTTAAGAATAAGCGGTCGGCCATTTAGGACTGAGAGGAGGAAAAACGTTTCCACCCAGAGGGTTGTGAATCTGTGGAATTCTCTGCCACAAAAGGCAGTGGAGGCCAATTCACTGGATGTATTCAACAGAGAGTTAGATTTAGCTCTTGGGGCTAACGGAGTCAAGGGATATGGGGCGAAAGGCAGGAACGGGGAACTGATTGTGGATGATCAGCCATGATCATATTGAATGGTGGTGCTGGCTGGAAGGGCCAAATGGCCTCCTCCTGCACCTATTGTATGTGACTGGGCGGGACCGGCAGCATCTCTGAAGAATGCTCAACTCGCAACATCAACCATTCCTTCTCTCCAGTGATGCTGCCTATCCAGCTGAGTTTAGTTTAGTGTAGTTTAGAGGTACAACACGTCGACCAGCGATCCCTGCACACTAACACTACCCTACACACACTAGGGGCAATTATACAATTATACCAAGCCAATTAAACTACAAACCTGGTACGTCTTTGGAGTTTTTAAGTAAGTAAGTTTATTGGCCAAGTATTCACATACAAGGAATTTGCCTTGGTGCTCCACCCACAAGTAACAACAAATACAGTGACAGTTACGAATGACTCAGAAAACACTAAACATTAATAATAATAAAACATTAATGATAAAACACCATTGATCAAGCATGTGAACCAACAAAATACCAGATCAAAGGGAGGCTACAGATTTTTGGCTGTTGAGTAGAGCAACTACTCGTGGATAAAAACTGTTTTGATGTCTGGCTGTGGCAGCTTTGACAGTCCGGAGTCGCCTTCCAGAGAGAAGTGATTCAAAGAGTTTGTGGCCAGGGTGAGGGGTCAGAGATGATCTTGCCCGCTCACTTCCTGGAGTCGGTGAGGAAACCGAAGATTTCGGAGAAAACCCACGCAGGTCACTGGGAAGAACATGCACACTCCGTACAGACAGCACCCGTGGTCTGGATTGAACCCGAGTCTCTGGCACTGTGAGGCAGCAACTCTATCGCTGCGCCACTGTGCACACCCCCCCCCCCCCCCCACCCCAGAAATGTGAAGCCTGTATCTTTCTCGGCAGATGCTGCCTGACCTGCTGAGTGTTCCCAATGAGTTCTGCTTCTATCTCAGACATACAGCACAGATACAGAGCCTTTGGCCCACCTTGCCCATGCTGACCAGAGCCAGGATCGCAGTGGGGTGGGTGTCTGGCGCTGTAAGGCAGTAGCTCCACCGCTGGGCCACCGTGCCACCATTATTACAGCATTTTGTGTCTATTTAATAGTGATTTATTGCCGCGCGGGCAACAAATGCCGAACCTTGTTGCGGTGAGCAATGGTCCATGTGCTGAAGTGGTCAATAAACAATAGACAATAGGTGCAGGAGGAGGCCATTCGGCCCTTCGAGCCAGCACCGCCATTCAATGTGATCATGGCTGATCATCCCCAATCAGTACCCCGTTCCTGCCTTCTCCCCATATACCGCGACTCTACTATTTATAATAGACAATAGGTGCAGGAGGAGGCCATTCAGCCCTTTGAGCCAGCACCGCCATTCAATGTGATCATGACTGATCATCCACAATCAGTACCCCGTTCCTGCCTTCTCCCCATATCCCCTGACTCCGCTATCTTTAAGAGCCTTATCCAGCTCTCTCTTGAAAGCATCCAGAGAACCAGCCTCCACCGCCCTCTGAGGCAGAGAATTCCACAGACTCACCACTCTCTGTGAGAAAAAGTGTTTCCTCGTCTCCGTTCTAAATGGCTTACTCCTTATTCTTAAACTGTGTGTGGCCCCTGGTTCTGGACTCCCCCAACATCGGGAACATGTTTCCTGCCTCTAGCATGTCCAAGCCCTTAACAATCTTATGTTTCAATGAGATCCCCTCTCATCCTTCTAAACTCCAGGTCCCCTTGGGCACAAAGCCCTAGGGCACGGAAACAGGCCCTTCGAGTTGAGTTGAGTTTTTTTCCCGCGTGAACCGAGGTACAGTGAAAAGCGTTTGTTGCGTGCTAACTAGCCAGTGGAAAGGCAACACATGATCACAACACATATTACAGTCTGAAGATGGGTCTCGACCCGAAACGTCACCCATTCCTTCTCTCCAGTGGTGCTGCCTGTCCCGCTGAGTTACACCAGCTTTTTGTGTCTATCTACGGTTTAAACCAGCCTCTGCAGTTCCTTCCTACACATTACAATTGAGCCATCCATAGTGGGCACATACATGATAGAGGGAATCAAGTGGAGTACAAGTTGAAGCCAGTACAGTCTGATAGTAGTTCAGGACCGCTCTCTGTGGTAGGATGGTTCAGTTGCCTGATAACAGCTGGGACGAAACTCTCCCTGAATCTGAAGGTGTTTGGACCGTACGGAGACGATGAATTCCTTTAGGACCGAGATGAGGAAAACATTTTTCACACAGAGAGTGGTGAGTCTCTGGAATTCTCTGCCACAGAAGGTAGTTGAGGCCAGTTCATTGGCTATATTCAAGAGGGAGTTGGATGTGGCCCTTGTGGCTAAAGGGATCAGGGGGTATGGAGAGAAGGCAGGTACAGGATACTGAGTTGGATGATCAGCCATGATCATATTGAATGGCGGTGCAGGTTCGAAGGGCCAAATGGCCTACTCCTGCACCTATTTTTCTATGAAACACTTTTTCTCACAGAGAGTGGTGAGTCTGTGGAATTCTCTGCCTCAGAGGGCGGTGGAGGCAGATTCTCTGGATGCTTTCAAGAGAGAGTTAGATGGGGCTCTTAAAGATAGCGGAGTCAGGGGATATGGGGAGAAGGCAGGAACGGGTTACTGACTGTGGATGATCAGCCATGATCACATTGAATGGCGGTGCTGGCTCGAAGGGCTGAATGGCCTCATCCTGCACCTATTGTCTATTGTCTGAAGTATGGACTGGAAGGGTTTGGAGAGACATGGGCCAAATGCAGGGCAAAAGGGTCTATCCAAATATGCCAACGTGGGTCAGTATGGCATGGTGGGCTGAAGGGCCTGTCTCCATGCTGCACTGCTCAATGAGGCGGCAGCGGTAGAGTTGCAGCCTCACAACGCCAGGGACCTGGGTTCGATCCTGACCTTGGGTGCTGTCTGTATGGATTTTGTACGTTCTCCCCGTGACCTGTGTGGGTTTTCTCCGGGTACTCTGGTTTCCTCCTACATCTCAAAGACGTGCAGGTTTGTAGGTTCATTAGCTTCGGTAAAAATTGTAAATTGTCCCTGGTGTGTAGGATGGTGCCGGTGTGCGGGGATCGGTGCGGACTCGGTGGGCCGAAGGGCCTGTTTCCATGCTGTATCTCCAAAGTTTGAAGACAGAAAATGCAGACTGCCTGACAATAGACAACAGGTGCAGGAGGAGGCCATTCAGCCCTTCGAGCCAGCACCGCCATTCAATGTGATCATGACTGATCATCCACAATCAGTACCCCATTCCTGCCTTCTCCCCATATCCCCTGACTCCGCTATCTTTAAGAGCCTTATCCAGCTCTCTCTTGAAAGCATCCAGAGAACCTGCCTCCACCGCCCTCTGAGGCAGAGAATTCCACAGACTCACCACTCTCTGTGAGAAAAAGTGTTTCCTCGTCTCCGTTCTAAATGGCTTACTCCTTATTCTTAAACTGTGTGTGGCCCCTGGTTCTGGACTCCCCCAACATCGGGAACATGTTTCCTGCCTCTAGCATGTCCAAGCCCTTAACAATCTTATGTTTCAATGAGATCCCCTCTCATCCTTCTAAACTCCAGGTCCCCTTGGGCACAAAGCCCTAGGGCACGGAAACAGGCCCTTCGAGTTGAGTTGAGTTTTTTTCCCGCGTGAACCGAGGTACAGTGAAAAGCGTTTGTTGCATGCTAACTAGCCAGTGGAAAGGCAACACATGATCACAACACATATTACAGTCTGAAGATGGGTCTCGACCCGAAACGTCACCCATTCCTTCTCTCCAGTGGTGCTGCCTGTCCCGCTGAGTTACACCAGCTTTTTGTGTCTATCTACGGTTTAAACCAGCCTCTGCAGTTCCTTCCCACACATTACAATTGAGCCATCCATAGTGGGCACATACATGATAGAGGGAATCAAGTGGAGTACAAGTTGAAGCCAGTACAGTCTGATAGTAGTTCAGGACCGCTCTCTGTGGTAGGATGGTTCAGTTGCCTGATAACAGCTGGGACGAAACTCTCCCTGAATCTGAAGGTGTTTGGACCGTACGGAGACGATGAATTCCTTTAGGACCGAGATGAGGAAAACATTTTTCACACAGAGAGTGGTGAGTCTCTGGAATTCTCTGCCACAGAAGGTAGTTGAGGCCAGTTCATTGGCTATATTCAAGAGGGAGTTGGATGTGGCCCTTGTGGCTAAAGGGATCAGGGGGTATGGAGAGAAGGCAGGTACAGGATACTGAGTTGGATGATCAGCCATGATCATATTGAATGGCGGTGCAGGTTCGAAGGGCCAAATGGCCTACTCCTGCACCTATTTTTCTATGAAACACTTTTTCTCACAGAGAGTGGTGAGTCTGTGGAATTCTCTGCCTCAGAGGGCGGTGGAGGCAGATTCTCTGGATGCTTTCAAGAGAGAGTTAGATGGGGCTCTTAAAGATAGCGGAGTCAGGGGATATGGGGAGAAGGCAGGAACGGGTTACTGACTGTGGATGATCAGCCATGATCACATTGAATGGCGGTGCTGGCTCGAAGGGCTGAATGGCCTCATCCTGCACCTATTGTCTATTGTCTGAAGTATGGACTGGAAGGGTTTGGAGAGACATGGGCCAAATGCAGGGCAAAAGGGTCTATCCAAATATGCCAACGTGGGTCAGTATGGCATGGTGGGCTGAAGGGCCTGTCTCCATGCTGCACTGCTCAATGAGGCGGCAGCGGTAGAGTTGCAGCCTCACAACGCCAGGGACCTGGGTTCGATCCTGACCTTGGGTGCTGTCTGTATGGATTTTGTACGTTCTCCCCGTGACCTGTGTGGGTTTTCTCCGGGTACTCTGGTTTCCTCCTACATCTCAAAGACGTGCAGGTTTGTAGGTTCATTAGCTTCGGTAAAAATTGTAAATTGTCCCTGGTGTGTAGGATGGTGCCGGTGTGCGGGGATCGGTGCGGACTCGGTGGGCCGAAGGGCCTGTTTCCATGCTGTATCTCCAAAGTTTGAAGACAGAAAATGCAGACTGCCTGACAATAGACAACAGGTGCAGGAGGAGGCCATTCAGCCCTTCGAGCCAGCACCGCCATTCAATGTGATCATGGCTGATCATCCACAATCAGTACCCCGTTCCTGCCTTCTCCCCATATCCCCTGACTCTGCTATCTTTAAGAGCCCTATCTAGCTCTCTCTTGAAAGCATCCAGAGAATCGGCCTCCACCGCCCTCTGAGGCAGAGAATTCCACAGACTCACCACTCTCTGTGAGAAAAAGTGTTTCCTCGTCTCCGTTCTAAATGGCTTACTCCTTATTCTTAAACTGTGTGTGGCCCCTGGTTCTGGACTCCCCCAACATCGGGAACATGTTTCCTGCCTCTAGTGTGTCCAAGCCCTTAACAATCTTATATGTTTCAATGAGATCCCCTCTCATCCTTCAAAACTCCAGAGTGTACAAGCCCAGCCGCTCCATTCTCTCAGCATATGACAGTCCCGCCATCCTGGTTCACCACAAAGACGTTGACAGAGTTGCAGAAAGTACTCCTGCCTTCTTCATGCCTTCAACCCCCTTAATTCTCGACAGCCCCCCCCCCCCAACACACGCTGGGTCCCCCTTAGTCCAGTCCAGTTTTGTTTAGCTTCGAGAGACAGTGCGGCAACAGGCCCTTCGGCCCATCGAGCCTGGGCCGACTTGCGATCCCCTGTGCACTGGCATTATCCTACACACAATAGGAACCATTTATATTGGCACCAAAGCCCGTTAACCTGCAAACCCGCAGGTTTTTGGGATGTGGGAGGAAACCGGCGCACCCGGAGAAAACCCACGCAGGAGAACATGCAGGCAGCGCCCAGGGTCAGGATCAAACCCGGGTCTCTGGCGTTGTGAGGCAGCAGCTCTACCGCTGTGCCACCGTGCCACACCGCCCCTCTCTCCCCTTAGTTCTTGGCAGCTCCCCCTCCCCTTCAGTAGGCTCGCCACCATTCTCACTCCCAAATAAGGGACAAAAGGTCAAAATACGGGACAAATTCCCCACGGCAATCCGTTGACCGACTCGGCCGTGGCTGGGTGAATGATGAGTTGG
The DNA here is from genome assembly GCA_963514005.1 of Raja brachyura. The sequence goes on from CAUPSL010001433.1 coordinate 149,941, forward strand.
ACCTGGTGCTGGGCTGCACACAAAGCCCAGCCGGCGGGCCAGCTGAGGAGTTTTGGCCCGGGGGGTGTAAAGTCCGGCGCCCCGTCCAACGTGGCCCATGAGAAGGAGGGTTGGTGATGGTGTGTGGGGGTGTGGGTGAGGGGGGTGTGTGGGGGTGTGTGGGGGTCTGTGGGGGGGTGTGGGGGTGTGTGTGTGTGGGGGTGTGTGGGGGTGAGGGGTGTGTGGGGGTGTGTGGCATGTGGGGGTGAGGGGTGTGTGGCATGTGTGTGTGGGGGTGTGTTGCATGTGTGTGTGGGGGTGTGTGGCATGTGTGTGTGGGGGTGTGTGGCATGTGTGTGTGGGGGTGTGTGGCATGTGTGTGTGGGGGTGTGTGGCATGTGTGTGTGGGGGTGTGTGGCATGTGTGTGTGGGGGTGTGTGGGGGTGGGGAGGGAGAAAGGGAGAGGGGGAGAGAGGGACTCGGGTCGATGGTACAAAATGTCCCAGTACTGGGAAGCTGCTATACTGTGACACACTCTCTCCTGTTGTCCCGGATCAGCTGTGGTCACAAGTGTTGCAAACTGCCCGGGGGAAGGGGTTAAAGGACTGGGTGGGGGTGAAACACAACGTCGGGCTGCTGTCAATGTGAGCTGGGAACATCGTGGATTAGACGGACCAGCTCTTTGTCCACAGCACACAGTGAGTTATCCAACTTCAACTTTGGGCAAAGGCAGACACAAAATGTTAGCATTCATAGCAAAAGGATTTGCGCATGGGAGCAGGGAGGTTCTACTGCAGTTGTACAGGGTTTTGGTGAGGCCACACCTGGAGTATTGCGTACAGGTCTGGTCTCCTAATCTGAGGAAAGACGTTTTTGCCATAGAGGGAGTACAGAGAAGGTTCACCAGACTGATCCCTGGGACGGCAGGAATTTCATATGAAGAAAGGTTGGATGTACTCGCTAGAATTTAGAAGATTGAGGGGGAACTTATAGAAACTTACAAAATTCTTCAGGGGTTGGACAGGCTAGATGCAGGAAGATTGTTCCCGATGTTGGGGAACTCCAGAACAAGGGGTCACAGTTTAACGATAAGGGGGAAGTCTTTTAGGACCGAGATGAGAAAAACATTTTTCACACATAGAGTGGTGAGTCTGTGGAATTCTCTGGCACAGAAGGTAGTTGAGGCCAGTTCATTGGCTATATTTACGAGGGAGTTAGATGTGGCCCTTGTGGCTAAAGGGATCGGGGGTATGGAGAGAAGGCAGGTACGGGATACTGAGTTGGATGATCAGCCATGATCATATTGAATGGCGGTGCAGGCTCGAAGGGCCGAATGGCCTACTCCTGCACCTATTTTCTATGTTTCTAAAGTGCTGGAGTAACTCAGCGGGACAGGCAGCATCTCTGCAGAGAAGGAATGGGTGATGTTTCGGGTCGAGACCCTTCTTCAGACTGGTTGGGGATCAGGGAAACGAGAGATATAGACGGTGATGTGGAGAGATAAAGAACAATGAATGAACGATGTGGAAACAAGTAACGATGATACAGGAAACAGGCCGTTGTTAGCTGTTTGTTGGGTGAGAACGAGAACCTGGTGCGACTTGGGTGGGGGAGGGATGGAGGGAGAGGGAATGCCGGGGCTACTTGAAGTTAGAGAAGTCAATGTTGGTACCGCTGGGGTGTGAGCTGCCCAAGTGAAATATGAGGAGCTGTTCCTCCAATTTGCACTGGGCCTCACTCTGACAGTGGAGGAGGCCCAGGACAGAATGGTCAGTGTGGGAATGGGAGGGGAGTTGAAGAGTTTGGCAACCGGGAGATCAGGTAGGTCCAGGCGGGCTGAGCGGAGGTGTTCAGTGAAACCATCGCCCAGTCTACGTTTGGCCTGACCCCACACTCTGTGGTGGGAACTGAGAAGGTTCATGGCAACGCTTTGTCTCTTCCCAACTTTGCTGGAGCCTGGGACACTTTACAGAGGACTCATAGAAACATAGAAACATAGAAAATAGGTGCAGGAGGAGGCTATTCGGCCCTTCGAGCCAGCACCACCATTCATCGTGATCATGGCTGATCGTCCCCTATCAATAACCCGTGCCTGCCTTCTCCCCATATCCCTTGACTCCACTAGCCCCTAGAGCTCTATCCAACTCTCTCTTAAATCCATCCAGTGACTTGGCCTCCACTGCCCTCTGTGGCAGGGAATTCCACAAATTCACAACTCTCTGGGTGAAAACGTTTTTTCTCACCTCAGTCTTAAATGACCTCCCCTTTATTCTAAGACTGTGGCCCCTGGTTCTGGACTCGCCCAACATTGGGAACATTTTTCCTGCATCTAGCTTGTCCAGTCCTTTTATAATTTTATATGTTTCTATAAGATATCCCCTCATCCTTCTAAACTCCAGTGAATACAAGCCTAGTCTTTTCAATCTTTCCTCATATGACAGTCCCGCCATCCCAGGGATCAATCTGGTGAACCTACGCTGCACTGCCTCAATCACAAGGATGTCCTTCCTCAAATTAGGAGACCAAAACTGTACACAATACTCCAGATGTGGTCTCAGGAGAGGGTAACCAGAGTTTTGCCTGGATTAGAGGGCACAGGCTACAAGTAAAGGTTGGACAAACTCAGAGGTGGGGGGGGGGGGGAATAAAGATGCAAAGTACTGGAGTAACTCAACGGGTCAGCCAGCATCGATGGAGAGAAGGAATGGGTGATGTTTCGGGTCGAGACCCTTCTTCAGACCGAGAGGGGAGAGGGAGACACAGAGATATGGAAGGGTAAGGTGCGAAAACAGGACATCACAGGGAATGGAGATCAAGAAAAAAATAGAATCGATCAGTATTGGCGGAAGGGAAGGCAAGAACGAGGCCTACAATCAGTAAAATGTAATGTTGGGTGAGTCCAGAACCAGGGGCCACAATCTTAGAATAAAGGGGAGGCCATTTAAGACTGAGGTGAGAAAAAACGTTTCCACCCAGAGAGTTGTGAATTTGTGGAATTCCCTGCCACAGAGGGCAGTGGAGGCCAAGTCACTGGATGGATTTAAGAGAGAGTTAGATAGAGCTCTAGGGGCTAGTGGAGTCAAGGGATATGGGGAGAAGGCAGGCACGGGTTATTGATAGGGGACGATCAGCCATGATCACAATGAATGGCGGTGCTGGCTGGAAGGGCCGAATGGCCTCCTCCTGCACCTATTGTCTATGTTTCTATGCAATCAGGAGGACAATCAGACTGGTCAGAGAACTGGGAAGGGGGACGGATGGAGAGAGAGGGAATGTCGGGGCTACCTGAAGTTAGAGAAGTCATTGTTCGTACCGCTGGGGTGTGAGCTGCCCAAGTGAAATATGAGGAGCTGTTCCTCCAATGTGCGCTGGGCCTCACTCTGACAGTGGAGGAGGCCCAGGACAGAAAGGTCAGTGTGGGAATGGGAGGGGGTGTTAAAGTGTTTGGCAGCCGGGAGATCAGGTAGGTCCAGGCGGGCTGAGCGGAGATGTTCAGTGAAACGATCGCCCAGTCTGCGCTTGGTCTCGCCCATGTATCAGAGCCCACACCTGGAACAGTGGATACAGTAGATGAGGTTGGAGGAGGTGCAGGTGAACCTCTGCCTCACCTGCAAGGACAATCAGCGGAAATACACAATACACAATTACAATCGAGTCGTCCACATGACAAATAGAATAGCATGAATAACTGAAGAAGGGTTTCGGCCCGAAACGTTCCTTCGCTCCTAAGATGCTGCTGCACCCGTTGAGTTTCTCCAGCTTTTTGTGGAACCATAGCATGAATAACATTTAGTGCAAGATAAAGCCAATACAGTCCGATCAAGGATAGTCCGAGGGTCACCAATGAGGTGGATAGTAGTTTATGACCGCTCTCTGGTTGTGGGAGGATGGTTCAGTTGCCTGACAACAGCCGGGAAGAAACTGCTCCTGAATCTGTTAGGGCATGTTATCAGGACGCATCACCGCATGGTTTGGGAACAGCTCCATCCAAGACCGCAGGGAAATCGCAGGGATTGTGGACGCAGCCGAAACGATCACACACGACCCAACCTACCTTCCATCCATCCACTCCACCTCCACCTCACGCTGCCTCAACAAGGCCGGCAGCCCAGACCATCACACACAACCCAACCTCCCTCCCATCGACTCCACCTCCACCTCACGCTGCCTCAACAAGGCCGGCAGCATCATCAAGGACCAGTCTCACCCCCGGCCACTCCCTCTTCTCCCCTCTCCCATCGGGCAAGAGGTACAGAAGTGTGAAAACCAACGCACACACACACCTCCAGATTCAGGGGCAGTTTCTTCCCAGCTGTTATCAGGCAACTGAACCATCCTACCCACTTATATTAAAGCAACGATCAAGAAAGTTCACCAATGCCTCTACTTACTAAGAGGTTTAGGAAGTTCAGCACGTCCCCTACAGCTCTCACCAACCTCTGCAGATGCTCCGTAGAGAGCATTATATGGGGAATCATCGCAGCTGGGATTGGGAAGAACTCCATCCAAGACAGCAGAAAATGTAATCATGTATGCTGTTTCCTGCTGACTGGTTAGCACGTCACAAAGGCTTTTCATTGTACTAAAGTGAGCTGGGTAACTAAAGGACCTGTCCCACTTGCCGATTTTTTTCGGCGACTGCCGGCGTCGTATCTGGGTCGCCAAAAGATTTTGAACGTTTCAAAATCCAGCGGCGACAAAAAAAGTGTTGCGACATTCGTTGAAAAAACACCACGTGTCATATGTCATCACGCTGCGTCACTGCCGAATCACGCCGCAAATTTTTCGGTGACCTGATACGTCAGTCAATGATGCCGGCAGTCGGCAAAAACAAGCGGCAGGTGGGACCAAAGATTCTATAGCGGAGCAAGATAGACCACTCCTGCTAAATGCAATGGGCTGACGTGTAGTACACAACGGAACGGAAGGTGGGCCTTTTTTTCATCCATTTCAGTAACCCGTTGCGGGGGGACAGCTTGTGTTAATAAATTTAAATTCTGAAAACGAGCAGAAGATTTTTACCAAATAACTTTTATTTTTACGAGGATGTTTCCGTAACCGGCTTCCGTCTCCGCACTAGTTATCCTACGGGATCTTTGGTGCGGAGACGGAAGCCGGTTACGGAAATGGGGCCTTAAATTGCCCATGGAGCGTGCTACGTCTTTTTCGTCGAGTGGACTATCTTGCTCGCTATAGGATCTTCGGGTGGGACAGCCCCTTTACCATCTTGTTTTCCCGACCACAGCAGGCTGTGCTGCCAAGATCGAGCTTTTCCGCCCGTGTGCGGGAGGCCCCCCGACATATTCCATGTCTGGAACAGCGCGGACGGGTCAAGCGGAGCCGACCGGCGGCGACACGGAGAGCGAAAGATCAGTGGACCAGAGTGGGAGCGGTTCCCCGGACACCCAATCCAAGGAGGTGTTCCCAGATCAGGATAGGCGTTTTGAGTTCTGCGGGCACGTCTTGAAGATCACGCAGCAGCTGAGCAAGTTTGCGATACCAGCGATAGTCTGGCAGTCGGTAAGTGTGCCCACGCTGAACACACACTTAGTGTTTAAACCTTTTTAAAAACTTTTTAAAAACTGATAAATGAATTGGAAATAAAAGTAAAAATGAAAGAATGAAGAGAAAGAAGAAAGATACAAAAAAGCGAGAAGAAAAACCCCCTGAACTGACAATAGAACAGAGGAAAAAACGTAGATAGGCCAACTACCCCCTACCCCCGCTCATCCAACCCAAGCATCGGTTTTGAGTTTGTGTTCAACCACTCAGTTGTTGAAGGAATTCAGTGAAAGGAGACCATATTTTGGAAAATCGGTCTGATTCGTCTCGGTCACTTCTGTGATCCACATCTTCACTGTGGGGACTGTTGTCTTTTTCCAGAAGTTAAGTATAGAATCATAGAAACATAGAAAATAGGTGCAGGAGTAGGCCATTCGGCCCTTCGAGCCTGCACCGCCATTCAATATGATCATGGCTGATCATCCAACTCAGTATCCTGTACCTGCCTTCTCTCCATACCTCCTGATCCCTTTAGCCACTAGGGCCACATCTAACTCCCTCTTAAATATAGCCAATGAACTGGCCTCAACTACCCTCTGTGGCAGAGAATTCCACAGACTCACCACTCTCTGTGTGAAAAAAGATCTTCTCATCTTGGTCCTAAAAGACTTCCCCCTTATCCTTAAACTGTGACCCCTTGTCCTGGACCTCCCCAACATTGGGAACAATCTTCCTGCATCTAGCTTGTCCAACCCCTTAAGAATTTTGTACGTTTCTATAAGATCCCCCCTCAATCTTCTAAATTCCAGTGAGTACAAGCCGAGTCTATCCAGTCTTTCTTCATATGGAAGTCCTGCCATCCCAGGAATCAGTCTGGTGAGCCTTCTCTGTACCCCCTCTATAAGTTTTTTTGCCGTTATTAAGCCATAGTCAAGGAAACATCTTTGGAATGTCGTTATCTTAGGGCAGCCCTCTGACATAAAGAATAATATTAATTTTGAATCTGACTCCAATTGAATTTTGAGTGTTTTAGAAATGGTGTTGAATATTCCCATCCAGAAATTTTGCATTTTTATACAAAAATACTAAATATGAACACATACTTTACAACACATACACATCCCGCGAATTAGCGTATGATGAGCGTTTGACGCCACTGGTCCTCGACTCGCTGGAGTTTAGAAGGATGAGGGGGGACCTCATTGAAACCTATAGAATAATGAAAGGCCTGGATAAGAGTGGATGTGGCAAGGATGTTTCCACTGGTGGGAGAGTCTAGGACCAGAGGGCACAGCCTCAGAATTAAAGGACGCTCTTTTAGAAAGGAGGTGAGGAGGAACATCTTTAGTCAGAGAGTGGTTGAAACATATAATATTGTTAAGTTGAAACATATAAGATTGTTAAGGGTTTGGACACGCTAGAGGCAGGAAACATGTTCCCGATGTTGGGGGAGTCCAGAACCAGGGGCCACACACAGTTTAAGAATAAGGAGTAAGCCATTTAGAACGGAGATGAGGAAACACTCTTTCTCACAGAGAGTGGTGAGTCTGTGGAATTCTCTGCCTCAGAGGGCGGTGGAGGCCGGTTCTCTGGATGCTTTCAAGAGAGAGCTAGATAGGGCTCTTAAACATAGCGGAGTCAGGGGATATGGGGAGAAGGCAGGAACGGGGTACTGATTGGGGATGATCAGCCATGATCACATTGAATGGCGGTGCTGGCTCGAAAGGTCGAATGGCCTCCTCCTGCACCTATTGTCTATTGTCTATTAATGTGTGGATCTCATTGCACAGAGGGCTGTGGATGTCAAGTCAGTGGATATTTCTAGGGCAGAGATAGACAAATTCTTGATTAGAACCGGTGGCAAGGGTTGTGAGGAGAAGGCAGGAAAATGGATTTAGGAGGCAGGGATCAGGGATGTGAATGGATGAGTAAACTCGATGGGCTGAATGGTCTAATTCTACTCCTATACCTTGCGAATGAGAACATACATTATCCACGTCACATCAAACACAGTCTCTGTTATAGACTCTAAAAACTGAAGTAACGCAGTGGCACAGGCAATAGATAATAGATAATAGGTGCAGGAGGAGGCCATTCAGCCCTTCCAGCCAGCACCGCCATTCAATGTGATCATGGCTGATCATCCCCAATCAGTACCCCGTTCCTGCCTTCTCCCCATATCCCCTGACTCCGCTATCTTTAAGGGCCCTATCTAGCTCTCTCTTGAAAGCATCCAGAGAACCGGCCTCCACCGCCCTCTGAGGCAGAGAATTCCACAGACTCACCACTCTCTGTGAGAAAAAGTGTTTCCTCGTCTCCGTTCTAAATGGCTTACCCCTTATTCTTAAACTGTGTGTGGCCCCTGGTTCTGGAGCCTCTCTGGAGAAAAGGAATGGGTGACGTTTTGGGTCGAGACCTTTCTTCAGACTGATAGTCAGTGGAGAGGGAAGCGAGGGAGATAGAACAAGACGGTGACGTAGAGAGAGAATAAATGTATGGAAGATGTGCAAAAAAGTAACAGTGACAAAAAAAACATGCCATTGTTAGCTGTTTGTTGGGTGAGAACGATTTGCAGACAACGAGACTCAACAAGACGACTTTGAAGCTGGTGCGACTTGGGTGGGGGAGGGATGGAGAGAGAGGGAATGCCGGGGATACATGAAGTTAGAGAAGTCAATGTTCATACCGCTGGGGTGTAAGCTGTGTCTCTGTGTCTCTGTGTCTCTGTGTCTCTGTGTCTCTGTGTCTCTGTGCCTCTGTGTCTCTGTGTCTCTGTGACTGTCTCTGTGTCACTGTGTCACTGTGTCTCTGTGTCTCTGTGTCTCTGTGTCTCTGTGTCTCTGTGTCACTGTGTCACTGTGTCTCTGTGTCTCTGTGTCTCTGTGTCACTGTGTCACTGTGTCACTGTGTCACTGTGTCTCTGTGTCTCTGTGTCTCTGTGTCACTGTGTCACTGTGTCACTGTGTCTCTGTGTCTCTGTGTCACTGTGTCACTGTGTCACTGTGTCTCTGTGTCTCTGTGTCTCTGTGTCTCTGTGACTGTCTCTGTGTCTGTCTCTGTGTCTCTGTGTCTCTGTGTCTGTCTCTGTGTCTGTCTCTGTGTCTCTGTGTCTCTGTGACTGTCTCTGTGTCTCTGTGCCTCTGTGTCTCTGTGTCTCTGTGTCTCTGTGTCTCTGTGCCTCTGTGCCTCTGTGTCTCTGTGTCTCTGTGTCTCTGTGTCTCTGTGCCTCTGTGTCTCTGTGTCTCTGTGTCTCTGTGCCTCTGTGTCTCTGTGACTCTGTGACTCTGTGACTCTGTGACTGTCTCTGTGTCACTGTGTCACTGTGTCACTGTGTCACTGTGTCACTGTGTCACTGTGTCTCTGTGTCACTGTGTCACTGTGTCACTGTGTCTCTGTGTCTCTGTGTCTCTGTGTCTCTGTGTCACTGTGTCACTGTGTCTCTGTGTCTCTGTGTCTCTGTGTCTCTGTGTCACTGTGTCTCTGTGTCTCTGTGTCTCTGTGTCTCTGTGACTCTGTGTCTCTGTGTCTCTGTGTCACTGTGTCACTGTGTCTCTGTGTCTCTGTGTCTCTGTGTCTCTGTGTCTCTGTGACTCTGTGACTCTGTGTCTCTGTGTCTCTGTGACTGTCTCTGTGTCTCTGTGACTGTCTCTGTGTCTCTGTGACTCTGTGTCTCTGTGTCTCTGTGTCACTGTGTCTCTGTGTCTCTGTGTCTCTGTGACTCTGTGTCTCTGTGTCACTGTGTCACTGTGTCACTGTGTCACTGTGTCTCTGTGTCTCTGTCTCCGTGTCTCCGTGTCTCCGTGTCTCCGTGTCTCCGTGTCACGGTGTCTCTGTGTCTCTGTGTCTCTGTGTCTCTGTGTCTCTGTGTCTCTGTGTCTCTGTGTCACTGTGTCTCTGTGTCACTGTGTCACTGTGTCTCTGTGTCACGGTGTCTCTGTGTCTGTCTCTGTGTCACCGTGTCTCTGTGTCTCTGTGTCACGGTGTCTCTGTGTCTCTGTGTCTCTGTGTCACTGTGTCTCTGTGTCACTGTGTCTCTGTGTCTCTGTGTCACGGTGTCTCTGTGTCTCTGTGTCACTGTGTCACTGTGTCTCTGTGTCTCTGTGTCACTGTGTCTCTGTGTCACTGTGTCACTGTGTCTCTGTGTCTCTGTGTCTCTGTGTCTCTGTGTCTCTGTATCACGGTGTCTCTGTGTCTCTGTGTCACGGTGTCTCTGTGTCTCTGTGTCACGGTGTCTCTGTGTCTCTGTGTCACGGTGTCTCTGTGTCTCTGTGTCACGGTGTCTCTGTGTCTCTGTGTCACCGTGTCTCTGTGTCTCTGTGTCACTGTGTCACTGTGTCACTGTGTCTCTGTGTCTCTGTGTCACGGTGTCTCTGTGTCTCTGTGTCACGGTGTCTCTGTGTCTCTGTGTCACCGTGTCTCTGTGTCTCTGTGTCACTATGTCTCTGTGTCTCTGTGTCACGGTGTCACGGTGTCTCTGTGTCTCTGTGTCTCTGTGTCTGTCACTGTGTCTCTGTGTCACGGTGTCTCTGTGTCACTGTGTCACTGTGTCTCTGTGTCTCTGTGTCTGTCTCTGTGTCTCTGTGTCTCTGTGTCACTGTGTCACTGTGTCACTGTGTCTCTGTGTCTCTGTGTCTGTCTCTGTGTCACTGTGTCTCTGTGTCACGGTGTCTCTGTGTCACTGTGTCACTGTGTCACTGTGTCACTGTGTCACTGTGTCTCTGTGTCTCTGTGTCTCTGTGTCTCTGTGTCTGGGTGTCACGGTGTCTCTGTGTCTCTGTGTGTCTGTGTCTCTGTGTCTCTGTGTCACTGTGTCTCTGTGTCACGGTGTCTCGGTGTCACTGTGTCACTGTGTCACTGTGTCTCGGTGTCTCGGTGTCTCGGTGTCTCGGTGTCACTGTGTCTCTGTGTCACTGTGTCTCTGTGTCACTGTGTAGCTGTGTCACTGTGTCTCTGTGTCACTGTGTCACTGTGTCACTGTGTCACTGTGTCACTGTGTCTCTGTGTCACGGTGTCTCTGTGTCTCTGTGTCTCTGTGTCTCGGTGTCTCGGTGTCTCGGTGTCTCTGTGTCTCTGTGTCTCTGTGTCTCTGTGTCTCTGTGTCTCTGTGTCTCTGTGTCACGGTGTCACGGTGTCTCGGTGTCTCGGTGTCTCGGTGTCTCGGTGTCACTGTGTCACTGTGTCACTGTGTCACTGTGTCTCTGTGTCTCTGTGTCACTGTGTCACTGTGTCTCTGTGTCACTGTGTCACTGTGTCACTGTGTCACTGTGTCTCTGTGTCTCGGTGTCTCGGTGTCTCGGTGTCTCGGTGTCACTGTGTCACTGTGTCTCTGTGTCTCTGTGTCTCTGTGTCACTGTGTCACTGTGTCTCTGTGTCTCTGTGTCTCTGTGTCACTGTGTCACTGTGTCACTGTGTCACTGTGTCTCTGTGTCTCTGTGTCTCTGTGTCTCTGTGTCTCTGTGTCACTGTGTCTCTGTGTCTCTGTGTCTCTGTGTCTCTGTGTCTCTGTGTCTCGGTGTCTCGGTGTCTCTGTGTCTCTGTGTCTCGGTGTCACTGTGTCACTGTGTCACTGTGTCACTGTGTCTCGGTGTCACTGTGTCTCTGTGTCACTGTGTCACTGTGTCACTGTGTCTCTGTGTCACTGTGTCTCTGTGTCTCTGTGTCTCTGTGTCACTGTGTCACTGTGTCACTGTGTCTCTGTGTCTCTGTGTCTCTGTGTCTCTGTGTCTCTGTGTCTCTGTGTCACTGTGTCACTGTGTCACGGTGTCACGGTGTCACGGTGTCACGGTGTCACGGTGTCTCGGTGTCTCGGTGTCTCGGTGTCTCGGTGTCTCGGTGTCTCTGTGTCTCTGTGTCTCTGTGTCTCTGTGTCTCTGTGTCTCTGTGTCTCTGTGTCTCTGCCTCGGTGTCACTGTGTCTCCGTGTCTCCGTGTCTCCGTGTCTCCGTGTCTCCGTGTCTCCGTGTCTCCGTGTCTCCGTGTCTCCGTGACTGCGACTCTGTGTCTGTGTGACTCTACGACTATCAGACTCTCTAAGACTCTGAGGACTAAAGGGCCTGCCCCACCAGCATGCAACTCTACGCGATTAGCGCGATCTAACGTGGTCGCTTGAGCCGTCCGGCGTCGCGGGGCCGGTCCCACATCGATCGCCGGAGCCGTGCGGAGTTCGTCCCGAGTTCGTCCCGACACCGCGCGGGGCTCCGAAAAACCGACTATGTCTAAAAATCCCGCGCGGCAACGGCTTGTCGGCTCGCAGTCGCCTCGACATTTACACACCGCCCGGACATCGTGCCTCCGTGAACCTATTTGTAAGTGCCTCCGTGACCCTCTATGTGTGTGGCTCCGTGGCCCTGTATGTGTGTGTGTCTCGGTGCCCCTCTAAGTCCTGGCGAACTTACCTTGGACTTGCTACAAATTCGCCTCACTTTGCGCCGCGTTGCGCCACTCACCCAACCTCCGCACGGCCCTCGCTGCCGGTTTAGTTGCGCTCATCGCATAGAGTTGCATGCTGGTGGGACAGGCCCTTTAGAGTCTAAAGGGGCTGTCCTACTTGGGCGACCTAATCCATGAATCCAGAAGAGTGTCTTCGACCTTCAAGCTCGAGGGCACACTCCTGTAAAGCCGCGAGCTGGATCGACCTTCCACGTTGAAACTGCAAGCTGGATCGACCAAACCATGAGGTGCATCTACAGACCGCACACACGTACACACGTACACGCACACACGTACACACGTACACACACACACACACACGTACACACACACACGTACACACACACACGTACACACACACACGTACCCACACACGTACCCACACACATGTACACACACACGTACACACACACACGTACACGTACACACACACACGTACACACACACGTACACACACACGTACACACACACACGTACACACACGTACACACACACGTACACACACACGTACACACACGCACACACACGTACACACACACGTACACACTCTCACATACACACACACACACACACACACACTCACACAGACAGACAGACACACACACACACACACACACACAGACACACACACACACACACACACACACACACACACACACACACACACACACACACACACACTCAAACACACAGACACACACACACACTCAAACACACAGACACACACTCACACACACACACTACGGTAGATCCTTTAGAGAGCGCGGGGGTGGGGGGGTGAGAGAGAGAGAGAGAGAGATGGGGGAGAGAGGAGGGGAAAGAAGGGGAGAGAGGAGGGGAAAGAAGGGGAGAGAGGAGGGGGGAGAGAGGAGGGGGGAGGGGAGGGGGGAGAAGAGGGGGGGAGGGGAGGGGGGAGGGGAGGGGGGAGGGGAGGGGGGAGGGGAGGAGGCAGGGGAGGGGGGGGAGGGGAGGGGGAGAGGAGGGGGGGAGGGGGAGGGGAGGGGGAGGGGAGGGGGAGGGGGAGGGGAGGGGGAGGGGGGGAGGGGGAGGGGAGGGGGAAGAAGGAGTGGAGACACTTTTAAGAAGTATAATAAAGTTAGTGGGCATTTTTCCTACCGGTGGGTCTTCTAGGCCATGAAACTCCAATGAGCCTATCAAAATATCTGAGGAAAGACGTTCTTGCCATAGAGGGAGTATAGAGAAGGTTCACCAGACTGATTCCTGGGATGGCAGGACTTTCATATGAAGAAAGACTGGATACACTCGGCTTGTACTCGCTAGAATTTAGAAGGTTGAGGGGGGATCTTATAGAAACGTACAAAATTCTTAAGTGGTTGGACAGGCTAGATGCAGGAAGATTGTTCCCGATGTTTTTCACACAGAGAGTGGTGAATCTGTGGAATTCTCTGCCACAGAAGGTAGTTGAGGCCAGTTAATTGGGAGGGAGTTAGATGTGGCCCTTGTGGCTAAAGGGATCAGGGGGTATGGAGAGAAGGCAGGTACGGGATACTGAGTTGGAAGATCAGCCGTGATCATATTGAATGGCGGTGCAGGCTCGAAGGGCCCAATGGCCTCCCCCTGCACCTATTTTCTATGTTTCGATGTTTCTAAAATGGCCGGTCAGCGAAGGAGATTGCCTTCGACTGCCTGTAAGTAAATAGCGACCCCACTCCACTCCACTTCGACCTCCTTTGACTACCTACGACTAGCATCACAACCAGCTACGACTAGACCTGCGACTCAAACGGCCACCTAATTTTAGTTGAGGCCAGTTTTAATCATGATGAAAAAAAAAGCAGCAGCTAGAAGAAGCCTCGACCACGCGGAAACCACTTTCCACCATTAGGGAGAGTGACCAAAACCTCCTGTGACCTGGTGGCGTCCCTGCAGCGACCATGGGTGGCGGGCAAGGTGGCCAGAGGTTGCTGTGGAGGTCTCCCAAGTGGGACAGGCCTTTAAGACTCCGTGACTCTGTGACTCCTGCAACAGGTTACAGATACAAGATACATTTACTGGTCGCATGTGCCAGATGGCACAGTGAAATGTGATCACCATACAGCCATACAGTAAAATAGAGTAGATAGATTTCAACATGAAACATCCCCACACAGCAGGATCAAAGTTTCCCACTGTGAGGGAAGGCACCAAAGTCAGTCTCTTCCTCTAATGTTCCCCACTGTTCCCCCATGGTTGGGGCCTCCCCGAGCCCTCCGCAGTTGCCGCTAGGGGCGGCCCGATGTTCAGGCTCACTCGCCGGGGTAATGTAAGACCAACGTCGGGGCTGGGGGGATGCCCTCAGCAGCCTGGACATCAGAGTCGGCCCCCTCCTACCGGAGTCCGCGGCTCCCGGAGTCCGCAGGCCGCGCTGGGCGGAGATGCAGCGCTGGCGGCACTCGGCAAAGGGATCCAGGTCTCCGCGATGACGGTCAGCGCCGCCCGCGTTGGAAGCTCCGCGAACCGCAGCTCCACGATGTTGGAGCAGCGGCCTAATGCTCCGGACCTCCAAACGGCGAACCAGGTTGGCATCGTCCGCTCCGCAGTGAATTCCCGGTCCCCAGCAGGAAAGGCCGCTCCGATCCAGGTGGTAGGCCGCGAGGAGGGGGGCGAGGACGCGACGCGGAGAAATAGTGGCGCCCCCGCCAGGAAGCGACTGGGAAACAGTTTCCCCCCTTACCCTGGCCCCCCCTCCCCCACATAGAAAAGCTAAAGTTTCCCCCCAAAACAGACTTTGAACTAAGTTTTTAAAACAAATTCAAGATTGAAAGGACAAACAGGCTGTAGGCACAGGCTGCCTCGTGGCAAGCCCGGGTTAGTTGCAAGCTGGCTGGAGACGTTATTCAACTTTGTTGCCATTTCAGGCCATCATTCTGTGCCGCTACTTCGAGAAAGAGCGCATCATGTTCCTTGGGCAGAAGGTGATCGAGCTGGGGTCGGGTACAGGCATCGTGGGCATCCTTGCCATCCTCCTGGGTGAGTGGGCCCATCCAATATGTCACAATGTCATTCCCCAGTCGTTCTCGATGCCCTTCAAGAGCCCCCAAACCTCTCCACCACCCCTTCCCCACTCAAAAGGATTTGAGTACAAGAGCAGGGAGGTTCTACTGCAGTTGTACAGGGTCTTGGTGAGACCACACCTGGAGTATTGTGTACAGTTCTGGTCTCCTAATCTGAGGAAAGACATTCTTGCCATAGAGGGAGTACAGAGAAGGTTCACCAGACTGATTCCTGGGATGGCAGGACTTCCATATGAGGAAAGATTGGATAGACTTGGCTTGTACTCGCTAGAATTTAGAAGATTGAGAGTGGGATCTTATAGAAACTTACAAAATTCTTAAGGGGTTGGACAGGCTAGATGCAGGAAGATTGTTCCCGATGTTGGGGAAGTCCAGAACACGGGACCACAGTTTAAGGATAAGGGGGAAGTCTTTTAGGACCGAGATGAGAATTTTTCACACACAGAGAGTGGTAAATCTGTGGAACTCTCTGCCACAGAAGGTAGTTGAGGCCAGTTCATTGGCTATATTTAAGATGTGGCCCTTTCTCATGCTTTTTAACTTCTTCCTTTATTTTACTTCGGAGTCACGTGAGTGACTACGTGAAGACCTCGCCAGCACGCATGCGCGACATATCGTCGAACGCATTGCGGAAGCAACAGTCGGGAGGAGCGCCGCTCCTCCAGCGTAAGTTTAAAAACTTACTGAAGGTAATTCTTACCATTCTGGTGAGCGTGGCGACTGGGTGTACTTTGTTTTTCAGACACAGAAGAAGCACCATGGAGTCGCGAAAATCGAAGAGAGCAGCGGCAAAATCCGCTGCTGTGGAAAGCAGCCAACAGCGTGCCATTACTCCAGAGCTGCAGGTGTTACCGGCAGCTCCCGACTTCTCGCCGATTAAGACCACAGGTGCGCCACGGTCGGGCGGCAAAACCATCCGGAAGTCGGACGGGGCCGTTGACTCAGCTGAGTCCGGACCTGAAGACACCCCGTTCGCAGATAGCGACGGCGGGCGTCTCTCCCGCATGGAGCGGATGGTGGAGCAGTTGCTCCAGCGTGACCTGCTTATGCAGGAGCAGAGTCACGGTGGGTCTCCTCGCAGACCCACGGCAGCATCCTATCAGGGACTGCCAAATGTCTCACCCTCTTCGCAGTGGAGCATTAGGGGTCAGAGCTGGGCTGACCCTGAAGAGGGGGCAATGGCTGAACAACCAGCAGTGTTGGGGGTGCCAGATGAATTGTTGGGCATGGTAAACAAACATGCTGTACCAACACAGAAAGGACTGCCTATACATCCAAAGCTGGCAGCCAGTATAAATTACATGGCTACAAACCAACTGCAGGAGCAAGCCATTAACACTACAGCTGAAAAATATCTCGCTCCAGAGAACTGTAACTCTCTCAATGTACCGGCAGTCAACAACCCCATCTGGGGCAACATGAGCCCTTCTATAAGGAGCCAGGAGGTGAAGCTCCAGAGGATCCTGAAACAGCTGGCTGCTGGAATCACAGCAGTAACCAGGACAGCTGTAGGGGTTGATATGCCTGAAGAGCTACAAGATGCTCTAGCACTACTGTGTAATACTCAGTTCGAGATTAACAGTAACTGGAAGAGCATCATCAAGCCTGCTTCCTGCACTTAATCCCAAATTCGCGGGATTATGCAGGACTACTAGCACTCAGCTGCCTAATCTGCTGTTTGGGGACAACCTCCCGAAGCAGGTGAAAGACCTGGATGAGGAGGCCAAGGCTATAGGCCTGATCAAGGTACCAAGCACCTCAAGAACCCATTATCACCAGAGGCAGCACCCCTACACATCCACCAGACAACGGTACTATGATAGACCATCTGGTGGTGAAAGCTCGAAGGCCGGCCCACCTGCACAACGGTCTTTTTTAGACCATGGCCCAGCCCGGCCTTCCTGGAAAATGCACCAACCTCACAAAGCAGCAACACAATACCAGAAGAAACAAGGGCAGAGACAACCCACACAACACCGGCGGTAACCATGGAGGTAGGTGGGTCTGGTTGCCTCAAAAACATTGTATGTTTAGATTCATCAAATGTTGGTGGACGGTTGCACTTGTTTCATCATGTGTGGAGCACTTTTACCTCTGATCCTTACATACTCGGAAGTATTCAGGGTTACAAAATTGAATTTGTACACAAACTCCCCATCCCAGTTCAGCATACGCCTAGCTGGAAGTTCGTACTTTCACAAAAAGAGAGAAGAGCAGGCTATGCTGAACTATTAAGACTAAACACAAAAGGGGTCATTGAGAAGACAATCAGAGAATCTCAAGAGTTCTTATCAAATATATTTA
Organism: Raja brachyura; assembly: GCA_963514005.1. Next base: position 167,168 of record CAUPSL010001433.1, read on the forward strand.
CAAAAAACAAAAAAGATGGCAGTTGTCGCATCATTATAGATCTGACCGAACTAAATACTTCTGTTCAGTATGCCCATTTCAAAATGGACACGTTTATCACAGCTAAACAGCTAATTTCTGAGAGGTACTACATGGCTTGCATCGATCTTAAAGATGCATACTATTCAGTACCAATACACAAGGATCATCGGAAATACCTGAAATTTGTCTGGATGGGACAGCTTTGGCAGTATAAGGCCTTACCCAATGGGTTGTCATCAGCACCCAGGCTGTTTACAAAATTATTAAAACCAGCTTTAGCTTATTTAAGGGAACACAACCATATCATTATGGCTTACCTTGATGATATTCTCATTGTAGGTGAGAATTTGGAGATGGCTACATTGGCAGTATCAGCCACAAAACATCTTTTTCGAAAGCTGGGATTTATTATACATCCAGATGAATCAAAATTGGAACCCTCCACTACCATGGATTATTTGGGGTTCACTATTGACTCTGTGCAAATGTCTATCACCTTGCCACCAAACAAAGTGACGGACTTGATAGAAGCATGCAGAAGCCTCACTGGCATCAGGGAACCATCCTTTTGGCAAGTAGCCAGGGTGATTGGGAAATTAGTGGCTGCGTTCCCAGCAGCACAATTTGGACCGCTCCATTATCAAAACCTTCAAAGAGCAAACATTTTAGCTCTCAAAAATCATGCAGGCCATTTTGATAGGCCTATGAAACTACCAGGGAAGGCAAAATCAGAATTAAATTGGTGGATAGAAAATGCTCAGCTTTGTTCTAACCCCATCACTATCATGAATCCCTCGGTTACATTACAGACTGATGCCAGTGCTAAAGGTTGGGGAGCAACTAATACCACCACAAGTTGTGGTGGCAGATGGAGTGCACAAGAATTAACCCTGTTTAAAGCACTAGGAATTAATTATCTAGAAATGCTGGGAGCATTTCATGGACTCCGGGCCTATTGCTCAGACATGCACCATTTGCATGTGCGATTACAAATTGATATTACCACTGTGGTGGCCTATATTAATCATATGGGTGGAATAAAGTCGATATCATGTGATGAATTGGCTAATAATATCTGGCACTGGTGTCTGGAAAGAGAGATTTGGATCTCAGCCACTTACCTTCCAGGAAAGCTAAATATAGTGGCAGACACCAGGTCACGTAAATTCAACGACAACATAGAATGGATGTTGGATCGGAAAGTGTTTACGGATATTATAGAACGTTATGGGACACCAGATATCGAGCTTTTTGCATCGAGACTTAATCACCAACTTCCAACATATGTTGCTTGGGAACCAGACCCAGGGGCAGTAGCGATGGACGCTTTCTCGCTACATTGGGGGGGATTTGTTTTGCTATGCATTTCCCCCCTTCTGCCTCATCAGTCGGGTCTTGCAAAAAATAAGACAAGACTCCGCATCGGGTATTTTGGTTGTGCCCGACTGGCCTACCCAACCATGGTTCCCAGCAGTACAGAAGATGGCCTCAGAACCCTGCATCCGGATAAACAAACGGCCAAGTTTGTTGGTACACCCCGTTACAGGGGGTAGTCATCCGTGCCATGACCGCATGAATTTGTTAATTTGCAGATTCTGAACAGGCCATTTCTGGGATACGGACTCTCCGACAGAACGATCAATGCCATCTCAGCGTCGTGCAGGGAATCCACCAGAAGACAGTACCTGACGTATGTCAGGAAATGGGAAGTGTTCTGCACCAGTACGAACACTACATATGACTCAGCCACCATCACTGAAGTGCTGGAGTTTCTGGCCACCCTTCATTTTGATGAAGGATTGAGTTACAGTGCCATTAATTGTGGAAGGAGTGCCCTATCTAATTATCTGGGCAGAGGGAGTGATCACCTGGCTGTAGGATCACACCCACTGGTATCTAAACTAATGAGGGGTATATTTAACTCTAATTCACCCAGGCCCAGATACACCCATACATGGGACATAAGCATAGTAGTAGCAATGTTACGAGGATGGACACCCATAACGGGGCTCACCTTGGACAAACTTACATACAAGATGGTAATGATTATGGCACTTGTATCAGCACAACGGGTCCAGTCCTTACACAAACTAAGCATGGATGCCATGTATATCACAAATGGCAAGATAACCTTTCTAATACAGGGGTTACTTAAACAAGACCGACCCGGTTCATCTGGCCAATAATTAGAATTTCTGGCCTATCCTGCAGATAGACGACTGCATTGTGACACTTATTTTACAATATATAGAAGTCACTAAGGCTCTTAGGGGCACGGAGAGAGTTTTACTCATAAGCCATAAACGGCCTCACCATAAAGTCACGGTGCAAACCATAACCAGATGGTTAAGGGTGGTGTTAGATGCAGCGGGGGTGGATACTAATGTTTTCAAATCTCACTCCACCAGGGCTGCATCTACATCGGCGGCTAGGACGATGGAAGTTCCTATGGACCACATCCTTGCCACAGTGGGTTGGAGCAATGAACAGGCTTTTCAACACTTTTATAATAAACCCGTGGCCGCCCCTGACACATTTGCAGGGAAAATTTTGAGTTCTGTAAAATAAATTACCCAATGTGGGGGTATATTATTTAGGTATGAATAAATACCTTTTTTGTTTTTCAGCACAGTGTCATGTCTGAAATACGTTCATCCTCCTTTCCTAGCATGGCAGTGAGTGAGCATGGACTCGTTCCATGAGCTTTGAAATCTTCATGTAGTCACTCACGTGGCTCCGAAGTAAAATAGTAAGATTAAATGAGAACTTACCAGTTTGAAGTTTGATCTTTATTTTATGAGGAGTTACGATGAGGGATTACGTGCCCTCCACTCCCAAAACCCTCTATTATAAAGTTCAACTGGTATGGAAGTTCTCTCTTATCTTACTATATTAGTCCACTCTGGTATCTGTGATTTCACACCACTGCTTTGAAGAATGTCGCGCATGCGTGCTGGCGGGGTCTTCACGTAATCCCTCAACGTAATTCCTCATAAAATAAATATCAAACTTCAAACTGGTAAGTTCTCATTTAATCTTTCTAGTTTAGTTCAGTTGAGTTTACTGTCCCGTGTAGCGAGGTACAGTGAAAAGCTTTTGTTGCTGCTATCCAGTCAGCGTAAAGGCAATACATGATTACAATCGAGCCGTCCACAGTGTACAGATAATTCCTTTGGTTTATAGACACAAAGTGCTGGAGTACCTCAGCTGGACAGGCAGCATCTCTGTGGAGAACGTGGACAGGTACAAAGTGCTGGAGTAACTCAGCGGGTCAGGCAGCATCTCTGGAGAGAAGGAATAGGTGACGGTTTGGGTTGAGACGCTTCTGCAGACTCAAGCCCTTCTTCAGTATGAAGAAGGGCCTTGACCCGACAGGTCACCTATTCCATCTCTCCAGAGATACTGCCTGTCCCGCTGAGTTACTCCAGCACTTTGTGTCTATCTTTGGTGTAGAACAGCATCTGCAGTTCCTTCCTACCCTGCAGTTTAGTGTAGTTTTGTATAATTTAGTTTCTTTACAAAACATAGAAACAATAGACAATAGACAATAGACAGTAGCTTGTTAAGGGCTTGGACACGCTAGAGGCAGGAAACATGTTCCCGATGTTGGGGGAGTCCAGAACCAGGGGCCACACACAGTTTAAAAATAAGGGGTAAGCCATTTAGAACGGAGACGAGGAAACACGTTTTCTCACAGAGAGTTGTGAGTCTGTGGAATTCTCTGCCTCAGAGGACGGTGGAGGCCGGTTCTCTGGATGGTTTCAAGCGAGAGCTAGATAGGGCTCTTAAAGATAGCGGAGTCAGGGGATATGGGGAGAAGGCAGGAATGGAGTACTGATTGGGGATGATCAGCCATGATCACATTGAATGGCGGTGCTGGCTGGAAGGGCCGAATGGCCTCCTCCCTTGTCTATTGTCTATTGGCTATTGTCTATTGGCTCTTGTCTATTGTTTCTATGTTTTGTAAAGAAACTAAATTAAACAAAACTAAACTGAACTACAGGGTAGGAAGGAACTGCAGATGCTGTTCTACATGTCCCAAACATAGAAACATGGACAATAGGTGCAGGAGTAGGCCAGGAGTAACCCAGCGAGGTTGGCCATCCAGTGCAGCAAGCCAGGGGTATCCCATAGCTGACGGGCTTGGTCCACCCGGTAGGTCTATAGCATGGTCTATTAAGAAAATACTGCAAGGCAGGAACACATCAATCAGAGGGTTTTTCTTCTATTGGCATCTGTAGCCTGAAGTCCATCTTCTTTGGTGTCCATTACTTGATAAACGGTGGTCGTCCCAGGGTTAAGTGACACCTTCTCCTCTGAATCATCTTCATCGACCTCCGAGGTCCGAGGTTCACCAATGAGGTCGATGGTAGTTCCGCACCGCTCTCTAGTTGTGGGTAGGATGGTTCAGTTGCCTGATACCAGCTGTGAAGAAACTGTCCCAGAAACTGTCCCGCTGAGTTACTGCAGCATCTTGTGTCTAAACCAGCATCCCACACATTTAGCCTATCTTGTCACGTTGGTCTATGCGGGGTACTGATTGGTGACGATCAGCCATGATCACAATGAATGGCGGTGCTGGCTCGAAGGGCCGAATGGCCTCCTCCTGCACCTATTTTCTATGTTTCTATGTAACATACCAGATCAAAGGGAGGCTACAGATTTTTGGCTGTTGAGTAGAGCAACTACTCGTGGATAAAAACTGTTTTTATGTCCGGCTGTGGCAGCTTTGACAGTCCGGAGTCGCCTTCCAGAGGGAAGTGATTCAAAGAGTTTGTGGCCAGGGTGAGAGGGGTCAGAGATGATCTTGCCCGCTCGCTTCCTGGCCCTTGCAGTGTCTATAGAACAGTCCAGCACAGGAAAGGGGCCCTTCGGCCCACAATGTTTGTGCACAGCATGATCTCATCTGCCTGTCAGTGGTCCACATCCCTCTATTTACTGCGCATGTACATGCCTTTCTAAAAGCCTCTTCCACGCCACTATCGTGTCTGCCTCCACCGCCACTCCTGGCAAGCACGTTCCAAGCACCCACCACCCTTTGTGTAAAGAAAACCTGCTCCGCACATCTCCATTGAACTGCTCGGGTGGACAGGTGTCTCGACTTGAAACATCTGTCTATTCTCTCCAAAGGCATGGATGTCTTGAACCAAACATGATGTCTTGAACCAAAACATCTGTCTGCCCCCCCTCCCCCAAGATGTTGCCTGTCCATTCCCTCTCTAGGTGTACAGGTGTCTCGACCTAAAACACCTGTCTAACCCCTCCATTGTTGGACAGGAGTCTCAATGCGAAACATCTGTACATTTTCTGCCCAGGTGGACAGGTGCCTTGACTTGAAACATCCCATCCCTGGATGTTGCATGTACATCCCCTCCCCAGGTGCACAGGTGTCTCAGCTCGAAACATCTGTCCATTCCCTCTCTGAGTGGGCAGATGTCTTGACTTGAAACATATGTCCATTACCTCCCCAGATGGACAGGTGTCTTGATTTAAAACATAGAAACATAGAAAATAGGTTCAGTAGGCCATTTGGCCCCTCGAGCCTGAACCGTCATTCATTGTGATAATGGCTGATCATCCACAATCAGTAACGCGTGCCTGCCTTCTCCCCATATCCCTTGATTCCACTAGACCACAGATCTCTATCTGACTCGCTTTTAAATGTATCCAGTGAAATGGACAGATGTCCCGACCATCCCCTCCCCAGGGTGGCCAGATACCTTGACTTGAAACATCTGTCTGTCCCCTCCAAAGATGGACAGATGCCTTGACTTGAAACATCTGTCTGTGCCATCCCCAGATGTTGCCTGTCCATGCCTTCCCCAGGTGCATGGGTGTGTGGACTCAAAATGCCTGTCCATTCCTTCAAAGATGGACTGGTGTTTCAACTCCAATTAACCGTCCATTCCCGCTCTGATTGGGCAGATGCCTTGACTTGAAACATCTGGCCATTTCCTCCTCAGATGGACAGGTGTCTTGACTTGAAACATCTGTCCATCCACTCCAAAGATGGGCAGGTGTCTCAATCAAAATATCTGTCCATCCCCTCCCCAGATGTTGCCTGTCCATTCCCTCCCCAGGTGGACAGATGTCTTGACTTGAAACATCTGTTCATTCCCTCCCCAGATGTTGCTTGTCTATTCCTTCCCCACATGACCATGTCTCAACTCACAACATCTGTCCATTACCTCCCCAGAGAGACAGGTGTCTTGACCAAACATCTGTCCATTACCTCCCCAGATAAAGAGGTGTCTTGGCCAAACATCTGTCCATTCCCTCTCAAGACAGATAGATATCTCAACTTAAGACATCCGTCCATTCCCTTTCCAGATGTACAGGTGTCTCTACCTGAAACATCTGTCCATTGCCCCCGCAGTCGTTGCCTGTCAATGCCCTCCTCAGGTGCACAGGTGCCTTGCCTTGAAGCATCTGCCCATTCCCTCTCTGTGGGCAGATGTCGTGACCTGAAACATCTGTCCATTCTCTCCAAAGATGGACTGGTGTCTCAATTGGAAATATCTGTCAATTCCCTTCAAAGATGGACAGGTGTGTTGAGTTGAAACATCTGTCCATTCCCTTCAAATGTGGACGGGTGTCATAACTCGAAACATCTGTCCATCCCCTCCCAAGGTGGCCGGATACCTTGACTTGAAACATCTGTCTGTTCACTACAAAGATGAACAGACGTGTCAACTCGAAACATCTGTTCATCCCCTCCCCAGATGTTGCCTGCCCATACCCTTACCAGATGGACAGGTGTTTCAACTCAACAGTTTTGTACATTCCTTCCAAAGATGGACAGGTGTCTAAACTTGAAGCATCTATCGCAACTTGAAACATCTGTCCACCCGCTTCAAAGATGGGCAGATGCCTTGACTCAAAACATCTGTGCATTCCCTCCCCAGATGTTGCCAGTACATTCCTTTCCCAGGTGGACAGGCGTCTCAACTTGAAGCAACTGTTCATCCCCTTCAAAGATGGACAGGTATCTTGACTCAAAACATCTGTCCATTCCCTCCCCAGATGATGCCTGTCCAGTCCATTCCCTGAAGGACGTTGACTTGAAACATCTGTCCATCCCCTCAAAGATGGACAGGTGTTTCAACCTGGAAGAGGCACCTCCCTGGTGGAGGCAGGTTCTCTGGATGCTTTCAAGAGAGAGCTAGAGAGGGCTCTTAAAAATAGCGGAGTCAAGAGGATATGGGGAGAAGGCAGGAACGGGGTACTGATTGGGGATGATCAGCCATGATCACATTGAATGGTGGTGCTGGCTCGAAGGACCGAATGGCCTCCTCCTGCACCTATTGTCCATTGTCTATTGTCTATTGAAACATCAGTCCATTCAATCCAAATATGGACAGGTGTCTCAACTCGAACCACCTGTCCATTCCCCACCACAGGTAGACAGATGTCCCGACCCGCAACGTCTCCGGCCCATTCCCTCCATGGATGCTGCCCGACCCGCTGCTTCCCCCGGTACCTTGCGCCTTGGATGGCAAGTCCCTGAGTGCGGGTATCTCCCCGCGGGGTGGGGCGCGGCGCGGCTGTTTGAGGACGCAGTGAATGACGGGCGCGCTCGCTCGCTGTTTGGCAGGGGGAGAGGTGACCTTGACCGACAAGCCCGAGGTTCTGGGTCAGATCGAGTGCAACGTGGCCAGAAACATGTCGCCCTCCATGACCCCCCGCCCAAAGGTGGCCGCGCTGTCTTGGGGCGAGGACGAGGGCCAGTTCCCCAGGAACTACGACATCATCCTGGGCTCCGACATCGTCTACCGGCCTCGCTCCTTCCTCCTGCTGCTGAAGACCCTCCTGCATCTTAGCGATCGGCGGACAGTCATCTACCTCAGCAATATCATGAGCGAGAAGATGGGTGCCGTGGAGTTCTACGCCACCCTGCTCCCTGAGCACTTCCATTGCGAGCTGGTCTACCAGACCCCAAACAACGAGGTCAACATCTTCAGGCTCACCAGGAAAAGCTCCACCTACTAGAGGACGAGGACTCTGGGCTCTGGTGAGACCACATCTGGAGTATTGTGTACAGTTTTGGTCTCCTAATTTGAGGAAGGACATCCTTGTGATTGAGGCAGTGCAGCGTAGGTTCACCAGATTGATCCCTGGGATGGCGGGACTGTCGTATGAGGAAAGATTGAAAAGACTAGGCTTGTATTCACTGGAGTTTAGAAGGATGAGGGGGGATCTTATAGAAACATATAAAATTATAAAAGGACTGGACAAGCTAGATGCAGGAAAAATGTTCCCAATGTTGGGCGAGTCCAGAACCAGGGGCCACAGTCTTAGAATAAAGGGGAGGTCATTTAAGACTGAGGTGAGAAAAAACGTTATCACCCAGAGAGTTGTGAATTTATGGAATTCCCTCCCACAGAGGGCAGTGGAGGCCAAGTCACTGGATGGATTTAAGAGAGAGTTAGATAGAGCTCTAGGGGCTAGTGGAGTCAAGGGATATGGGGAGAAGGCAGGCACGGGTTATTGATAGGGGACGGTCAGCCATGATCACAATGAATGGTGGTGCTGGCTGGAAGGGCCGAATGGCCTTCTCCTGCACCTATTTTCTATGTTTCTATGACTGCGGAGACAGGCGCGGAGAATGGCCCCTTCGGCCTGACTCGCCCCTGCTAGCCGACACACTCCAGGGAACGCAACCTCTCACTCCTTATAACCCAGTCGTAGAGTTAGACAGTGTTGCTGCCTCACAGCACCACAGCACCAGCGACCCGGGTTTGATCCTGACTGCCGGTGCTGTCTGTACGGAGTTTGCACGTTCTCCCTGTGACCTGCGTGGGCTTTCCCCGGGTGCTCCAGTTTTCCTCCCACACTTCAAAGACGTGCAGGTTTGCAGGTTAATTGGCTTTGATAAAAATTGCAAAATTGTCCCTAGTGTGCGTGGGATAGTGTTAGTGCATAGTGGGATAGTGCGGTGATCGCTGGGCTGAACGGACTCTGTGGGTCGAAGGGCCTGTTTCCGCGCTGCATCTATAAAGCCTAAACTAACCATTTAATAGACATTTGGACAGGTACATAGACTAGCAATGTTACAACATTTTGAGATTTTAAAAATCAAGTCTGCAATTTATCCCATCGGATAAAGCATAAAAAGAAGTTTAATTTGACACCTAATTCACTTTCATATCTTCAGTATTACAAAAGTTATGGCCATTTTCATACTCGGAAATTAGCATCTTGTTCCCCATTGCCTTTCCATTGACTTAACTCAAAAGCTGTGATCTGGAACAGTTAAAAGCCCATAACTTTCTTAAAAATTAAGAGAACTCAATGAAATTTTTAGTTATTATAGATTGAAGCATTCTGAAACAAATATGAAACAATCTTACTTGGATGACCTGAAATTAAAGCATATAATTAGTTAGTTATCTAATTGTAGCTAATTACAAAATTCAATGAGTAGATCTAAACATCTATCCATTTCTTAAGAAAAGATAAACTTTTTTTAAATTGCCTAAGTGTCCAAATAACATTCACACAATAATCCACAATATAACATAATTTTTAAATCTCATTTGCATGAATGGAAGGAATTTAGTGTTTAATGCCTGTAAATTAATGGCCATTTAAATCAATTAGCGAGTGGGTTTTAGTGGAATGCGGTGGATTACAACGTTGTGGTTTGCTGTGAAGTCGGTATGAAAAATACAGCCGGTTCATACATTTTTTTTGGACTCCATTTCGCAACATGAAAATATTATTAAAGCCTCCATAAAAACCAACTTTTAATATAAACATAAACTGTGTCCCTTTTTTTCTCCCCTACGCAAAATCGTTCCCGTTATCGGCACTCACGGCTTTTGAATGTGATTTTTAAATTACTCTAGATAATAAATAATCTAGCGTAATTTAAAAATACCTTCATGAATGAAATGTCGGTGCGATTTTTCTTCCGCAACGAAATCGCCCGACATTGATCGATTTGCCCAGTCTGAAGGAAAACGCCACTTTTAGCCCGCCCCCCCTTAGAAAGGCGCCAAAGCCGCGCACACGGGGAGCGGCAGAACTGCAGCGCTGCTCAAGGTAAGTATTGTAACATACCTACATAGACAGGAAAGGTTGAGTGTGATATAGGGTAAATGGGACTAGATTAGATGGGGCGTCTTGGTGGGAATAGAGGCAATGGGCCGAAGGGCCTGCTTCCATGCTGTAAGACTCTATAAATCTGGCAGCTCGGCCCATACACCCACCATCCTCTATGTGAACGAGGTGCCCCTCGGGTTCCTATTAAATCATACACCCCTCACCTTAAACCTGTGCACGCTACCGTTAGACTCCCCACACGCTGGGCAAATGGCGAACCATTTACCTTGTCAGCAGGCCTGGAACTTTGTGGAACTGCGTGTCTATTGAAATAAATTGTGGACAAATGAATCTGAGCACTCCTTCACATGCACTTACATAGTTTACAGGCAGACGATAGACACAAAAAGCTGGAGTATCGCAGCGGGCACCTCTGGGGAAAATAAATGGGTGGCGCTTCCGGTCGAGACCCTTAGGCTAGTTCAGTTTAGCTTAGAGATACAGCGCGGAAACGGGCCCTTCAGCCCACCGAGTCCACGCCGACCAGTGATCTCCTCACATTAACATAGAAACATCGAAACATAGACAATAGGTGCAGGAGTAGGCCATTCGGCCCTTCGAGCCTGCACCGCCATTCAATGTGATCATGGCTGATCATCCAACACAGTATCCCGTACCTGCCTTCTCTCCATACCCACTGATCCCTTTAGCCACAAGGGCCACATCTAACCCCCTCTTAAATATAGCCAATGAACTGGCCTCAACTACCTTCTGTGGCAGAGAATTCCACAGATTCACCACTCTCTGTGTGAAAAATGTTTTTCTCATCTCGGTCCTAAAAGACTTCCCCCTTATCCTTAAACTGTGAACCCTTGTTCTGGACTTCCCCAACATCGGGAACAATCTTCCTGCATCTAGCCTGTCCAACCCCTTTAGAATTTTGTACGTTTCTATAAGATCCCCCCTCAATCTTCTAAATTCTAGCGAGTACAAGCCGAGTCTATCCAGTCTTTCTTCATATGGAAGTCCTCACATCCCAGGAATCAGTCTGGTGAACCTTCTCTGTACTCCCTCTATGGCAAGAATGTCTTTCCTCAGATTAGGAGACCAAACCTGTACGCAATACACTATCCTACACACACCAGGGGCAATTTACACAAACACCAAGGCAATTAATCTTTGGGGTGTGGGAGGAAACCGAAGATCTAGGAGAAAACCCACGCGGTCACGGGGAGAACGTGCAAACTCCGCACCCATAGTTGGGATGGAACCCGGGTCTCCGGCGCTGTAAGCGCTGCAAGGCAGCAACTCTACCGCTGCACCACCGTGGCCGCCCTTCTTCATAATGAGAGTCAGGGGAAAGGGAAACCAGAGATATGGATGGTGACGTGGAGAGATAGGGAATAAATGCATAAAATATATGCAAAGAAAGACTAGGTGAGAACGAGTTACAGGCAACGAGATTCACCAGGACGACATTGCTTGTACAACGACTAGGGTGGTGGTGGGTGGGTGGGTGGGGGGTGGGTGGGGGGGGGAGGGTTAGGGGAGGGTGGTGATGCAGAGAGAGGGAAAACAAGGGTTACTTGATGTTCGGGAAATCAGGATTCATAAGCTGCCCAAGCGAAATATGTTCCTCCAATTTGCGCTGGGCCTCTCTCTGACAGTGGAGGAGGCCCAGGACAGAAAGGTCAGTGTGGGAATGGGAGGGGGAGTTGAAGTGTTTGGCAACCGGGAGATCAGGTAGGTCCAGGCGGGCTGAGCGGAGGTGTTCAGTGAAACGATCGCCCAGTCTACGCTTGGTCTCGCCCATGTATAAGAGCCCACACCTGGAACAATGGAGATAGAAGATTTACAGCACAACTGTGATGGGGCATTAAATTAATATACAACAGGTGCAGGAGGAGGCCATTCGGCCCTTCGAGCCAGCACCGCCATTCACTGTGATCATGGCTGATCATCCCCAATCAGTACCCCGTTTCTGCCTTCTCCCCATATCCCCTGACTCTGCTATCTTTAAGGGCCCTATCTAGCTCTCTCTTGAAACCATCCAGAGAACCGGCCTCCACCGCCCTCTGAGGCAGAGAATTCCACAGACTCACCACTCTCTGTGAGAAAAAGTGTTTCCTCGTCTCCGTTCTAAATGGCTTACTCCTTATTCTTAAACTGTGTGTGGCCCCTGGTTCTGGACTCCCCCAACATCGGGAACATGTTTCCTGCCTCTAGCGTGCCCAAGCCCTTAACAATGTTATATGTTTCAATGAGATCCCCTCTCATCCTTCTAAACTCCAGAGTGTACAAGCCCAGCCGCTCCATTCTCTCAGCATATGACTGTCCTGCCATCCCGGGAATTAAATATTGAACACAACATGGGAATCGCCAACATAGATGGTTTGGAGTTTGGTTTTCTGAGTGAACAGTTGTCATTGAACAGAACGGCACGTTGGGGCAGCGATAGAGTTGCTTCCTCATAGCGCCACAGACCCGGGTTCGATTCCGACTACAGGTGCTTGTCTCTACCGAGTTTGCACGCTCTCCCAGTGACCTGCGCGGGTTTTCTCCGGGTGCTCCGGTTTCCTCCCACTCATCCATGATCACATTGAATGGCGGTGCTGGTTCGGAGGGCAGAAGGGCCTCCACCTATGTGTCTATATTTCAATATTATGTTTATGACCTTCCTTCCATCGAGGGGGTTTATCGCAGTCGCTGCCTCAAAAAGGCTGGCAGCATCATCAAGGACCCACACCATCCTGGCCGCACACTCATCTCCCTGCTACCTTCAGGTAGAAGGTACAGGAGCCTGAAGACTGCAACGTCCAGGTTCAGGAATAGCTACTTCCCCACAGCCATCAGGCTATTAAACTCAACTTAAATAAAACTCTGAACATTAATAGCCCATTATCTGTTTATTTGCACTTTATCAGTTTATTTATTCATGTGTGTATATATTTATATAATGGTATATGGACACACTGATCTGTTCAGTATTCGTGCCGTCTATATTCTGTTGTGCTGAAGCAAAGCAAGAATTTCATTGTCCTATCTGGGACACATGACAATAAACACTCTTGAATGTTGAATCTTGAATCTTGTTGTTCAATAACACGCCACAAGGGTCTGCCACTCCATGTGGGCCAGCCTGTGTCAACTTCCCAAAGAGCATCACCTCACACGAGCCTGAGTTAAATCCTAATTGCCATTCGCTTGCCCACGTTCCCAGTCTTATCTGGATCCTTTTATGACCCAAGACAACCTCTCAGTGGGCCCAAGGGCCTGTTTCCGCACCTTATCTCTAAACTAAACTCAATTGGATTAAATTGAAGTGTAAAATTTGTCTATAAAATCATGATCGGGGAGAAGCACAGAGTCTCTCGCCTAGACTAGGTGAACCGAGGACCAGAGGACATTGGTTTAAGGTGAAGGGGAAAAGATTTATCAGCAATCTGAGGGGTCACTTTTCCACACAGAGGGTGGTGGGTGTATGGACCAAGCTGCCAGAGGAGGTAGTTGAGGCTGGGACTATCCAAAGGTTTAATAAACAGTTATACAGGTACATGGATAGGACAGGTTTGGAGGGATATGGGCCAAGCGCAGGCAGGTGGGACTAGTGTAGATGTGGCATGTTGGCCGGGGTGGGCAAGTTGGGCCGAAGGGCCTGTTCCCATGCTGTGTCACTCTGTTACTCTATGATTAATTGTTCACCAAAGTGATCGTTTCAAATGATTCAGAATGGTTCCTTCTGAAAGTTAACCAGTTCTCCATTGGATGGTATGAGCTGTAAGGAAAGATTGGACCAACTTGGACGGTTTCTCCTGGAGCGTCGGAGGTTGAGGAGGGATCGGAGAGATGTTTCCAAAAATATGAGGGGTATGGATTGGTTAGTCAATCATAATGGAGACGCGGAAATAATATAGTATGCTCGTGTGTCAGACGACGTATAGCTCGCTGTTGCCTTCTGTCGTTGTCCAACAGGTTGACAGAATTGATCGCCCTACGAGTCACAGAGTGCATCATGCCATAGTTTCCAGGGATCGCCATGAGGAGGCTTCTGTCATGATCCCCGCTAATATAGTTATGGATAGGGACCGAGATGGCCCACGTGTTAATGATGATGGATAATGAAGTAGATTTTCAAAGTCTACAGAGAGATTTAGGCCATTTGGAAGAGTGGGCTGAAAGATGGCAGATGGAGTTTAATGCTGATAAGTGTGAGGTGCTACATCTTGGCAGGACAAATCAAAATAGAACATACATGGTAAATGGTAGAGAATTGAAGAATGCAGTTGACAGAGGGATCTAGGAATAACCGTGCATAGTTCCTTGAAGGTGGAATCTCATGTAGATAGGGTGGTAAAGATATTTTGGTGTGCTGGCCTTTATAAATCAGAGCATTGAGTACAGAAGTTGGGATGTAATGTTAAAATTGTACAAGGCATTGGTGATGCCAGTTCTGGAGTATGGTGTACAATTTTGGTCGCCAAATTATAGGAAAGATGTCAACAAAATAGAGAGAGTACGGAGGAGATTTACTAGAATGTTGCCTGGATTCCAGCAACTAAGTTACAGAGAAAGGTTGAACAAGTTAGGTCTTTATTCTTTGGAGTGCAGAAGGTTAAGGGGGGACTTGATTGAGGTCTTTAAAATGCTGAGCGGGATAGACAGAGTTGACATGGATAAGCTTTTCCCATTGAAAGTAGGGAAGATTCAAACAAGAGGGCATGACATGAGAATTAAGGGACAAAAGTTTAGGGGTGCCATGAGTGGGAACTTCTTTACTCAGAGAGTGGTGGCTGTGTGGAATGAGCTTCCAGTGGAAGTGGTGGAGGCAGGATTGATTTTATCATTTATAAATAAATTGGATAGGTATATGGACGGGAAAGGAATGGAGGGGTATGGTGTGAGTGCAGGTAGATGGGACTAGGTGAGAGTAAGTGTTCGGCACAGACTAGAAGGGCCGAGATGGCCTGTTTCCGTGCTGGAATTGTTGTATGGTTGTATGGTTAAAGTGCTCAACTGGGCTAAGGCCAACTTTGAGGGTATGAGAGAAGGTCTCGCTCAAGTTGACTGGAGCAGGTTAGTTGAGGGGAAAGGAACATCGGCCAAGTGGGATGTTTTTAAAGGTGTACTGACGAAAGCTCAGGATATGCATGTCCCCGTTAGAATGAAGGGCAAGGCAGGCAAATGCAAGGAAGCTTGGCTGAGGAAGGAAATTGGGGCATTGGTCAAGAATGAGAAGGTTGCGTGGGACAGGTATAGGCAGCTGGGATCAAGTGTGTCCTTGGAGGAGTCTCTGGAACCAAGGAGTAAACTAAAAAAAGGAAATCAGAAGGACAAAAAGGGGCAGGCGATAGCTCTGGCAGATAGCTTTGAGAACAGTCCTGAGATTTTATAAATACATAAAGGGGAAAAGAGTATCTAGAGAGAGAGTGGGTCCACTCGGGAATCAAAGCGGTCACCTCCGCGTGGAGCCTCAGGGGATGGGCAAGGTCCTCAATGAGTATTTCTCCTCTGTATTTACCGATGAGAAAGACAGGCGGATGGACGAACTTGGGGCAGTCAATGGAAGGGTCTTGAAAGTAGTCTGAACCACTTCAATAGGTGCTGTAGGTACTATCGTGTATGGAGGTAGTCAAATCTCTAGGGCCTGATCAGATGGGGAGGTGGCCAGCCCGGCTGGCAGTCTGTTTGTTTTTTCACCATTTTGTTATTTTTAGCGTCTGTTTAAGGTTTGTTTTTATGTTCTTTGGTTTGTTTTATGTGGGGGGAGGGGGGGGGAAATCGGAGGAAACTTTTTTTTTCAAGACCTTACCTTCCCGGTTTTCTCTGGGTTCTGCGGTTCAGCCACGGGACTTATTTACATCACCCGGTGGGGTCACAACATCGGAGGCCTGGGTCGCCTCAGCGCAGAGGAAGAGGAAGAACAAGAAGGGAAGAGACAAAGACAAGATTTTTGCCATCCACCACAGTGAGGAGGTGTCTGGTGAACTCACTGTGGTTGATGTTAAATATGTGTTTATTGTGTGTTTTGTTATTTACTATATGTATGACTGTAGGCAACAAAATTTCGTTCAGACCGCAAGGTCTGAATGACAAAAAAGTTTTCCATGATTCCATGAAGAAGGGTCTCAGTCTTCTCATCTCGGTCCTAAAGGATTTCCCCTTATCCTTAAACTGTGACCCCTTGTTCTGGACCTCCCCAACATCGGGAACAACCTTCCTGCATCTAACCTATCCAACCCCTTAAGAATTTTGTAAGTTTCTATAAGATCCCCCCCTCTCCTTGTCATCTCTAGCAGTCATTGATGTTCAACTTATGACATTGATCATCGATGGTAGACACAAAATGAGGGTCTTATAGACAATAGACAATAGGTGCAGGAGGAGGCCATTCGGCCCTTCCAGCCAGCACCGCCATTCAATGTGATCATGGCTGATCATCCCCAATCAGTTCCCCGTTCCTACCTTCTCCCCATACTGCATACTGCATTACAGCATGGTACGGCAGCTGCACCATGGCAGACAGGGAGAGGCTTCAGAGGGTAGTCAGGGCAGCACAGAAGATCATCGGCTGCCCTCTCCCCTCTCTGATGGACATTTACACCTCCCGCTGCCTCAGCAGGGCGAAGAACATTATCAAGGACAGCTCCCATCCTGCATTTGGCCTGTTCAACCTGCTACCCTCAGGGAGGCGCTATAGGTGCATCAGCACAAGGACAAATAGACTCAAGAACAGTTTCTTTCCAAAATCCATCATCTCCCTGAACTCACACATGCACAGACTTCACAGCCTAACCCCCGGACTTCCATCTATCCACCTACTGTAATTTGTACTGTAACTGTAACCCAGACTGGATATAGGAATCCTATAATCCATTCTATTATCCATTGTCTTTTTATAGATATGTAAATAGCGCTGCAGGAACTGTGCACCTTATCCCCCCCACCCCCCCCCTTTTTGTCTTGTTTTTGCACTGAGTAGGAGCAGTTTTTAATCTCACTGTACATGTGTATAGTGACAATAAAAGGCATTCTGATTCTGATTCTGATTCTGATATCCCCTGACTCCGCTATCTTTAAGAGCCCTATCTAGCTCTCTCTTGAAAGCATCCAGAGAACTTGCCTCCACCGCCCTCTGAGGCAGAGAATTCCACAGACTCACCACTCTCTGTGAGAAAAAGTGTTTCCTCGTCTCCATTCTAAATGGCTTACTCCTTATTCTTAAACTGTGTGTGGCCCCTGGTACTGGACTCCCCCAACATCGGGAACATGTTTCCTGCCTCTAGCGTGTCCAAACCCTTAACAATCTTATATGTTTCAATGAGATCTCTTCTCATCCCCTAAACTCCAGAGTGTACAAGCCCAGCCGCTCCATTCTCTCAGCATATGACAGTCCCGCCATCCCAGGAATTAACCTGGTGAACCTACGCTGCACTCCCTCAATAGCACGAATGTCCTTCCTCAAATTAGGGGACCAAAACTGCACACAACACTCCAGATGTGGTCTCACTAGGGCTCTGTGCAACTGCAGAACATCTTGACCCGAAACGCCACCAATTCCTCCTCTCCGGAGATGCTGCCTGACCAGCTGAGCTCCTCCAGCACTTGGTGCCTATGATTTAAACCAGCATCTGCAGTTCCTTCTCACATGTCCAATGATCATTGTTCAGCAGTTTTTGCAGCGAGGATTGATTGTCCTCCACAGTTTATCCTCCAACATTCGCGCTCTGCACTAATTTTAATCGATGCTAATTTTACAGTTTGCCTCAAGAGGCCCGCTGGCCACGGGCGCTGTCTGTACGGAGTTTGCACGTTCTCCCCGTGACCTGCGTGAGTTTTCTCTGGGTGCTTCGGTTTCCTCTCACAATCCAAAGACGTGCAGGTTTGTAGGTTAATTGGCTTGGTGTAAATGTAAAACATGTCCCTAGTGTGTGTAGGGTAGTGTTAGCATGCGGGGATCCTTGGCTGCAGTGGTCTCGGTGGGCCGAAGGGCCTGTTTCCGTGCTGTATCTCTAAAACGAACAAAGTAAAACTGAATACCGATCTATCTCTGCCAAAAAGAAGGGTCTCGATCCGAAACATCACCCATTCCTTCCCTCCAGAGATGCTGCCTGACCAGCTGAGCCTCCTGCATTTTGTGTCTATCTTCGGTTTAAACCAGCATCTGCAGCTCTATTTCCATTTCATTTAAAGAGGGGTGTTTCAAAAACACGATCTGGTGAGAGAGAGAGAGAGACAGATTATTCTCGATTGTAATTTGGAGAATTTGAGACTTATTTTACGTAAAACGATGGCGGTAATTCAGGCTTCGTCCACCAGGTGGAGATTTACTTTCATCCGCGGTTTCAAAATCCCCAGGATCTAGTTTTTGAAAAGTTTTTATAGTTTTTAGAGAATACAGCGCGGAACCGGCCCTTGAGGTCCACCGAGTCCGCACCGACCAACGATCCCCACAAGTTAACACGACCCCACACACACATGGGACCTTTTCTTAAAACATTCACACCAAGGCAATTAACCTACAAACCTGCACGTCTTTGGAGTGTGGGAGGGAACCTGAGCACCTGGAGAAAACCCACGCAGGTCACGGGGAGGACGTGCAAACTCCGTAGACTCAGATGTTCCTCCCGTCCTCCTCCCTGCACCCTCCACCTGCTCTTTGTCCCCTGCCTCTCCCATCTCCTCCCCTTCACCCTCCGCCCTCCCCTCCCTCATCCTCATGTTCTTACCCCCACCTATCCGGGCACACGATTGCAATAGACAATAGACAACAGGTGCAGGAGGAGGCCATTTGGCCCTTCCAGCCAGCACCGCCATTCAATGTGATCATGGCTGATCATCCCCAATCAGTACCTCGTTCCTGCCTTCTCCCCATATCCCCTGACTCCGCAGTTGTACAGGGCCCTAGTGAGACCACACCTGGAGTATTATGTGCAGTTTTGGTCCCCTAATTTGAGGAAGGACATTCTTGCTATTGAGGGAGTGCAGCGTAGGTTCACCAGGTTAATTCCCGGGATGGCGGGACTGTCATATGCTGAGAGAATGGAGCGGCTGGGCTTGTACACTCTGGAGTTTAGAAGGATGAGAGGGGATCTCAGTGAAACATATAAGATTGTTAAGGGCTTGGACACACTAGAGGCAGGAAACATGTTCCCGATGTTGGGGGAGTCCAGAACCAGGGGCCACACACAGTTTAAGAATAAGGAGTAAGCCATTTAGAACGGAGACGAGGAAACACTTTTTCTCACAGAGTGGTGAGTCTGTGGAATTCTCTGCCTCAGAGGGTGGTGGAAGCAGGTTCTCTGGATACTTTCAAGAGAGAGCTAGATAGGGCTCTTAAAGATAGCGGAGTCAGGGGATATGGGGAGAAGGCAGGAACGGGGTACTGATTGGGGATGATCAGCCATGATCACATTGAATGGTGCTGCTGGCTAGAAGGGCCAAATGGCCTCCTCCTGCACCTGTTGTCTATTGTCTATTGTCTATTGAAATGAAATTAAACGTAATTAAACTAAATTAAGCGAAACCTAACTTGAGGACAAGTCAATGGATATTTTTAAGCCAGAGATAGATGATTAGTGCATGTGTCAGGGGTTATGGGGAGAAGGCATGAGCATGGGGCTAGGAGGGAGGGATAGATCAGCCATGATTGAATGGTGGAGTAGACTTGATGGGCCGAATGGCCTAATGGCCTAATTCTGCTCCTGTCACTTATGACCTTGTGACCTAAACTGAACTAGACTAAATAAAATGAACTTAAATTAAATTACATTAAATTAAACTAACCTGAACTAAACTAAATTAAACTAAAGTAAACCAAACTATTGGAAACTAAACTAGCTTCCTGTGGGATGAATTAAGTTGTTTTGGTTTCACCGAATCAATTCTCTAGAGATCTCTCTCATGTATATATTAAAAATACCTCGACTATTTTGCATTGGAACGACGAAATTATTTTCAAGGCGACTCAGCAGGAAAAATGCACGAACCGGTAACAAATCCGGTATATTTAATTTTCTATCCGGTTCTAGCTGTGGACGGAATCCCAGGTAAGACATGATATTGTAAGATTATTCATCGTCGAAGCTCATTCTTGGACGGTATGACGTTATTACAGAGCCGCCTGTGACAGGGACCCGTGACGCCAGACAATTGTGTTGTAGAACCGTCCATCGCTTAGTTGACCTACACGATCTCCCGGTTGCCAAACGCTTTAACCCCCCCTCCCATTCCCACACTGACCTTTCTGTCCTGGGCCACCTCCACTGTCAGAGTGAGGCCCAGCACCAATTGGAGGAACAGCACCTCATATTTCACTTGGGCAGCTTACACGGAAAACTAGAGTAACTCAGCGGGTCAGGCAGCATCTCTGGACAACAGGAATAGGTGACGTTTGGGGTTGAGACCGTTCTTGGGACTGAGAGTCAGGGGAAAGGGAAAACTAGACAATAAGTTGGTGATATAGAGAGAAATTGTGGTTTATAGAGAAATAGAACACATGAATGAAAGATCTGCTACAAGCAACCGGCCTATCCCACTTTCAAGACCTAATTCACCACCTCTGCCGAGTTTGCCCTTGACTCATACTCGCAGCATGGGCGTCTCGAGGTCGTAGGACGTCGTAGCTGGCCGTGATGCTAGCCGTAGGTACTCGTAGCATCAAGTGGGTCGGGGCACTTTTCTAGCATGATGAAAAATGTCCACGAGTAAAAATGGTCGTGAATTAGGTGGTGAAAGTGGGACAGTGGGCTAGGTGAGAACGAGCTACAGACAACGAGACTCAACAAGACGACTTTGAAACTAGTACAACGACTTGGATGGGGGGTGGTCGGAGGGAGGGGTGTGCAAGTGTTACTTGATGTCTGAGAACTGAAGAAGGATCTCGACCTGAAACACCACCTATTCCTTTTCTGACCCACTGAGTTACTCCAGCTTTTTGTGTCTATTTTCGGTTTGCACCTGCATCAACGACAGCTAGATATGCACTAGTTAAACTGTCACCCTAATCGGTAATGCAACGGTTTGCCTTCCAAAGCAAGTTATTTTTAGTTTAGTTTAGTTTAGTTTGCAAAATACAGCCCTTCGGCCCACCGAGTCCGCACTGATCAGCAACCCCCGCATACTAACTCTACACCAGACACACTAGGGACAATTTACAATTGCACCGTCAATTAATGTACAAACAGTACGTCTTTGGGCGCAGTTTTTGTTTTATGGAAAGAATGGAGCAGCTGGGCTTGTACACTCTGGAGCTTAGAAGGATGAGAGGGGATCTCATTGAAACATATAAGATTGTTAAGAGCTTGGACACACTAGAGGCAGGAAACAAGTTCCCGATGTTGGGGGAGTTCAGAACCAGGGGCCACACACGCAGTTTAAGAATAAGGAGTAAGCCATTTAGAACGGAGACGATGAAACACTTTTTCTCACAGAGAGTGGTGAGTCTGTGGAATTCTCTGCCTCAGAGGGCGGTGGAGGCCGGTTCTCTGGATGCTTTCAAGAGAGAGCTAGATAGGGCTCTTAAAGATAGCGGAGTCAGGGGGATATGGGGAGAAGGCAGGAACGGGGTACTGATTGGGGATGATCAGCCATGATCACATTGAATGGCGGTGCTGGCTTGAAGGGCCGAATGGCCTCCTCCTGCACCTATTGTCTATTGTCTTGCGGTGTGAGGCAGCAAATCTATCACTGGGCCTCCGTGCCGCATCTGTTAACCTCTGTCCTTCCTACCTCCAGTGAACGCGATGGCAATTGCGGTCCTGTCCCGACGAAATGGCGGTCTCTCCGCCTGTATCACCCGTTACCTGGTGTCCATGTCGGCGGCGGATCCTCTCGTCGTTCTCACCAGCGTTGTCGTGAGCCGGATAGTTGGAGTATATTTCCCCGCCAGTTTCCTCTCCATCACTCCGCTCTGCAGCCTCAAAGCGGCCTTAATATACGCCGCCAAGGACAGTTCTGTTTGGTTAACAGTCGCATTCACTCTCGACCGCTTTGTAGCCATCTGCTGCAGAACATGAGAAGCAAGTACTGTAGGAAGGAGACGGCGGGGGCGGTTATTGGGATCGTGTGTGTTCTCAGCTGTATCCCAAACATCCCTTGGTACTTTGCATTTAAACCCTTGTATATTGTAGACGACACGCCGTGGCATTGCATGTTCATCTCCAATTATTTATCCTCAAAACCGTGGGGCGTCTTTTTGATTTCTCAACCACACCCTAAAGCCCCTGTCCCACTTACATAGAAACATAGACATAGAAAATAGGTGCAGGAGTAGGCCATTCGGCCCTTCGAGCCTGCACCGCCATTCAATATGATCATGGCTGATCATCCAACTCAGTATCCCGTACCTGCCTTCTCTCCATACCCCCTGATCCCTTTAGCCACAAGTGCCACATCTAACGCCCTCTTAAATATAGCCAATGAACTGGCCTCAACTACCTTCTGTGGCAGAGAATTCCAGAATTACGTGTCCTTGGCACGCAAATTACGCAATCTCGTGGTCGAGATGGTCGAGCGAAGGTCGTGCGCGACTTCACGCGTCCGCACAGCCGTCTGGAGAGCGTGACATCATTTGAAGATGGACACAAAGCTGGAGTAACTCAGCGGGACCGGCAGCATCTCTGGAGAGAAGGAATGGGTCGAGACGTTTCGTGTCGAGACTCTTCTTCAGTCTGAAAGAAGGGTCTTGTCCCGAAACGTCACCCATTGCTTCTGTCCAGAGATGCTGCCGGTCCCGCTGAGTTACTCCGACATTTTGTGTCCATCTTCAATTTTCTTGGCCCCGCTCTGGGAGTAGGAGTGGGGGCGGATCCGGATCCGGACCACAACGGCCGTGAGCCCCAGGCCGAGCTCGGCGATCGTTTGCCCGCTTCTGCTGCTGTTGGAGGTGAGACGTTGCGTTGCATCGTGCCAGGGTCTTGGGCCTGTCCCACTATGGCCGTCAGTTACGTGACAGGCCGTTGGCGCGCGAAGATTTCGTTAGCTACAAAACTTTCAGAGCCCGCGTGATGTCGCGCACAACTACATACGATGCCCATGCGTCTCAGTGGGACCGGCCCCGCGCGGCCACACGGTGCCCATTACGCCTCAACGCGAACATGAGGTCGCGTAATTTGCGAGCCAAGGACGCGTAAGTGGGACAGGCCCTTAACTCTTCTTGTGCCGCTGATTTTAATTTCCCTCTGCAACGCGCTGACAGCGAAGCATATTTTGGGGGCCATCAGGATGAGCAAAGCCCTCCATTCCAAAGCCGAGAGTGACCCCGAGACAGAGAACCGCAAGAAATCTATCCTCTTACTTCTGACCACATCCGGCAGTTTCGCCCTCTTGTGGGCGACCTCTGCAGCGCATTACCTCTACAATGTGTGGGGTCAAGTTGTGAAAAGGGGAAGTACAACGGGATCTGGGGGTCCTTGTACATCAGTCTGTGAAAGTAAGCATGCAGGTACAGCAGGCAGTGAAGAAAGCGAATGGCATGTTGGCCTTTATAACACGAGGAATCGAATATAGGAGCAAAGAGGTCCTTCTGCAGTTGTACAGAGCCCTGGTGAGGCCACACCTGGAGTATTGTGTACAGTTTTGGTCCCCTAATTTGAGGAAGGACATTCTTGCTATTGAGGGAGTGCAGCGTGGGTTTACAAGGTTAATTCCCGGGATGGCGGGACTGTCAAACGCTGAGAGAATGGAGCAGCTGGGCTTGTACACCCTTGAGTTTAGAAGGATGAGAGGGGATTTCATTGAAACATATAAGATTGTTAAAGGCAGAGGCAGGAAACATGTTCCCGATGTTGGGGGAGTCCAGAACCAGGGGCCACACACAGTTTACGAATAAGGAGTAAGCCATTTAGACTGGAGACGAGGAAACACTTTTTCTCAATGCGAGCCATTCCACGAGGCGATGGCTAGACACTTTATCTCTGGAATGTTAATTCAAGGTGGAACTCCATGTTTCACTCTGAATGAAGGACTTAGAAACAAAGTGGAGCCGAGGAACATGGAAAACAAACGGAGTCTGGGAATACGAAAAAATAGTACAAATGGACTTGTATACAAAAATGTATGACGTAAGAAACTTACAATTGTGATAAATGTCAGCACATAGAAGCTAATTTAACGCATAGTTTTGTAACATGCACAGAACTTAATTGGACTGAGATTTTTAAAATTATTTCTATAGTTCTTAAGATTACATTAAATCCTGACCCAAAGCTAATAATATTTGGTGTTTTAGATTCAAATCAAACATTAACAGTAAATCAAAGACACTTTCTTGATTGCTGTTTAATGATTGGAAAAAAATTAATATTAAAATTCTGGAAGGGACCATTATCCCCCACAATCAAAATGTGGACAGTGGAAATGTTGGAGACGTTGCAATTGGAGAGAATTAGGTTTATCCTAATGGATAAATACGAACTTTTTGAACAAATATGGTCTCCATTCACCGATTATATGAAGGGGTAGCTGGGCTCAGCATTGTAACTCAACAAGTACCCGGTGGTAAGATCAGATGAAAAGGATTAATCCGAGATTTGTATACTCGTCTCTATATATATTGTTATTAGAAATTGTTCCATTCATTGTTAAGATGTATACTTTTTTTTTATCTTTAAGTATAATAATTGTTTGTCAGTAATATGGGGTCATTTATTTATTTATTTTTAAATTTAATTTTTTTTCCTTTCTCTTCTCACATATAATCAAAATTATAATCACACTTTTTAAATTAAACATCTATTCTTTCTTTATTCTTTTTTCTCTTCACTATTAAAAAATTTGAGGCTTATATATATTGCTTTGTAATATTCATATAACTTTGGAAATATGTAATATGCATATCTGAAAAAAATTGTTATATTATTTGTAATACGTATGGCTTCTAATAAAAATATATTTAAAAAAAACCAAAAAACTATCTTTGCACTGCAAAAAAAAAAAAAAACAAGAAACTTACAATTATATACTAACACAAAACAATGAACTAACAGAACTAACTCAACAACAATAACCCACTGTTGTTGAAGAAGGAACTGCAGATGCTGGAGAATCGAGGGTTACACAAAAAGCTGGAGAAACTCAGCGGGTGCAGCAGCATCTAAGGAGCGAAGGAGATAGGCGACGTTTCGGGTCCAGACCCTTCTTCAGACATACTACTGTGTAATATTGATTAATGCACAGCGTAATAATGACTGATTCCCCTAAGGGGGAAAAGGGGGGCTTATTTCACGATCCTAATTAACTCCTAAGAATAAGGATGATGAGTTAAATATGATCGATATATATTAACAATATACTAACAAACTTAAATGTATATAACAGATCTAGTCCAAGCTGTGCATAAAGGAGCAGGGGGGGGGGGGGGGGGGGGGGGGAGGAGACGAGGAGACTCAGATACTTGGCAGCTATCCAAGAGTCTGAATCTGGTTAACCCCCTGGAACCTGCTGTCACCTAATATAAAAGAATGGGACTTCATTGGGGAGTGGGACTTCATTGTGGGTATATAGGCATGCACGGGTATATAACTAACATAGTTACTGGTATATTTTAGCATATACTTAATGTTGGATTTTTTGAAGATGCATTTGCATAGTTAGATTGAAAATGCGCTTTCTCTTATATATATTTTTCAGTTTTGAACCGGCCTTTCTTCCTTTTAATAACATTTGGTCAAGGGGGCAGAGCAGAATGTATAACAACATCTACAGAAGTCTGCAAGAACTTACCTACCACTTTTTTATAATATCTTTATTTTTAGATATTACTAGACCAAGTGCAGACCAAGTGCGGGGGGGAAGGGGGGGGGGGGGGAGCATGTCGCATCACACACACTAACTACCCCCCTTGATATTATATTAATATTATTAATTTGCTCCTTTTACGCCATAACCGCCCTATCCACTGACGCATAGCCCCCAACTCGCAGGTGCGTCTAGAGGGGTGTGGGGGGGGGGGTTTAGAGAGTGAGGGCAGAGAGAGAGTGGGGAGAGACAGAGAGAGAGGGGCAGAGACAGAAGGGCAAGAGACAGAGAGAGAGGGGGGTGGAGGGGAGGAGGAGATGATGGGTGGGTGAGGGGGGAGGGTGGGGAGGAGGGGAGAGGGATCGAGTGGGGAGAGGGTGGCGAGGGTGAGGGGGAGATGAGGAGAGAGTGGGGAGACGGCGATGGGGAGAGAAGGGGGAGGAGAGGGGAGGGGGAAGGGAGAGAGGGGAGGATGAGGATGGGGAAGGGAGGAGAGCGGGGAGGGTAAAGGAGGAGACAGGGGTAGGGGAAGGGGGTGGTAGAGGGGGGGGGGGTGGGTGAGGGGTGTAGAGAGGGGTGGGGGGAGGGGAGGGGAGAGGAGAGGGGAAGATGGAGGAGGTGAGAGGAGAGGGGTGGGGAGAAGAGGGGAGGAAAGGGAGAGGGGGTGGGAAGAGGAGAGGGGAGGAAGAGGGGGAAAGGAGAGGTGGAGAGAGAGTGGAGGGCAAGAGAGAGGAGAGGGAGAGAGTGAAGGGGGACAGAGATGAGGGAGAGAGAGAGAGAAACGGGAGGGAGAAAGGTGGGGAAGGGGATGGGATGAGTGGGGAGTGAGGGGGAGAGGGGTAGCAAGGAGTGGTGCAAGAGGGAGGGGAAGGGGGTGTGGGGGGGATGGGGGTGAAGAGGGGGGAGAGAATAGTTGGGAGTCTATTGAGTTAGTCTATTCCCCACTCCCTATCACCCCCAATCCTCTTTCTCTATTCCCACACACGTGATCACGCACTTGGACACAGGGTGCGGGGGGGGGGGGGGGGGGGGCAAAGGCAGATGTAAATGAGATCCATTCCGATTGGACATCTGTGAGTATTGGACATTGTGACATCACGCGATGGAACGTTCACCAACATTCTATGTGTGAGAGCAGTTTGATTTTTTTTTTAACATTTTGAAACATTGGTTGGGAAGGATTTTATTAAAAATGCGTACGTAAAAATGTCTAACTGTAATGAGGAGTGCATTAGTGAATGTAAAAGCGTAATGTCTAGCAAAATGGAAAAAATCACGGAGCTTGAAGGTCTGGTTTTGGCGGACCATGGAATCAAAGGCCAAAAATCTTATCTGAAAAAAAAAGGAATGTGCATTACACCCACAATACACACACCCGGCCAGGAGACACACACACACACCGTTTTAAAAGTATACTAGCCCAAGTGCAGACCCGTTGGGTCTGTTCCCCCAATGTGCAGTTGTGGGGGGGGAGGGGGCAGCATGTCGCGTCACACACATTAACTACCCCCCACACACACGCTAACTACCCCCTTGATATTATATTAATATTATTAATTTGCTCCTTTTACCCCATAACCGCCCTATCCACTGACACATAGCCCCCAACTCGCAGGCGTGTCTAGAGGGGTGGGGGGGGGGGGATTAGAGAGGGCAAAGAGAGAGTGGGGAGAGACAGAGAGAGAGGGCCAGAGACAGAAGGGCAAGAGACAGAGGGAGAGGGGGGTGGTAGGGAGAAGGAGAGGATTTGTGTGTGAGGGGGGGAGGGTGGGGAGCAGGGGAGAGAGAGATGGGGAGAGAGTGGGGAGGGGGAGATGGGGAGACAGTGGGGAGGGGTAGCGGAGGGAGATAGAGGGGGGTGATGGGGGAGTGGAGGAGAGCAGGGAGGGTAAAGGAGGAGACAGTGGTAGGGGAAGGGGGTGGTAGAGGGGGGAGGGGGGGGTGAGGGGGGCAGAGAGGGGTGGGGGAAGGGGAGAAGAGAGGGGGAGGTGAGAGGAGAGGGGTGGGGGAGAAGAGGGGTGGAGAGGGAGAGGGGGAGAGGAGAGGAGAGGGGGAGGAAGAGGGGAGGGGAGAGGTGGAGAGAGAGTGGAGGGGGAGAGAGGAGAGGGTCTGAGTGGAAGGGGAGAGAGAGGAGGGAGAGAAACATAGAAACATAGAAACATAGAAATTAGGTGCAGCAGTAGGCCATTCAGCCCTTCGAGCCTGCACCGCCATTCAATATGATCACGGCTGGTCATCCAACTAAGTATCCCGTACCTGCTTTCTCTCCATATCCCCTGATCCCTTTAGACACAAGAGCCACATCCAACTCCCTCTTGAATATAGCCAATGAACTGGCCTCAACTACCTTCTGTGGCAGAGAATTCCAGAGACTCACCACTCTCTGTGTAAAGAATGTTTTCCTCATCTCGGTCCAAAAGGAATTCCCCCTTATCCTTAAACTGTGACCCCATGTTCTGGACTCCCCCAACATCGGAAACAATCTTCCTGCATCTAGCTTGTCCAACCCCTTAAGAATTTTGTAAGTTTCTATAAGATCCCCCCTCAATCTCCTAAATTCCAGTGAGTACAAGCCGAGTCTATCCAGTCTTTCTTCATATGAAAGTCCCGACATCCCAGGAATCAGTCTGGTGAACCTTCTCTGAACCCCCTCTATGGCAAGAATGTCTTTCCTCAGATTTGGAGACCAAAACTGTACGCAATACTCCAGGTGTGGCCTCACCAAAACCCTGTACAACTGCAGTAGAACCTCCCTGCTCCTATACTCAAATCCATTTGCTATGAATGCCAACATACCATTTGCTTTCTTCACTGCCTGCTGCACCTGCAAGCCTACTTTCAATGACTGATGTACCATGACACCCAGGTCTCGTTGCATCTCCCCTTTTCCTAATCTGCCACCATTCAGATAATAGTTTTTACTCATGTTTTTGCCACCAAAGTGGATAACCTCACATTTATCCACATTATACTGCATCTGCCATGCATCTGTCCTTTCACTCAGCCTATCCAAATCACCCTGCAGCCTCCTAGCATCCTCCTCACACCTAACTATACCCCCCATCTTGGTGTCATCTGCAGATTTGGAGATGTTGCATTCAATTCCCTTGTACACATCGTAAGTAGCTGGGGTCCCAGCACTGAGCCTTGCGGTACCCCACTACTCACTGCCTGCCATTCTGAAAAGGACCCATTTACTCCTACCCTTTGCTTCCTGTCTGCCAGCCAGTTCTCTACCCACATCAATATTGAACCCCCAATACAGTGTGCTTTAAGTTTGTATACAAATCTCTTATGTGGGACCTTGTCAAAAGCCTTCTGAAAGTCCAGATATAACACATCCACTGGTTCTCCCTTATCCACTCTACTAGTTACATCCTCGAAAAATTCCACAAGATTCGTCAGACATGATTTACCTTTCGTAAATCCATGCTGACTTTGTCCAATGATTTCACCACTTTCCAAATGCGCTGCTATCCCATCTTTAATAACTGACTCTAGCAGTTTCCCCACTACCGATGTTAGACTAACTGGTCTGTAATTCCCCGCTTTCCCTTTCCCTCCTTTTTTAAAAAGTGGGGTTACATTAGCTACCCTCCAATCCTCAGGAACTACTCCAGAATCTAAGGAATTTTGAAAAATTATCACTAATGCATCCACTATTTCTGTGGCTACCTCCTTGAGTACTCTGGGATGCAGACTATCTGGCCCTGGGGATTTATCAGCCTTTAATCCGTACAATTTACCCACATCACTTCCCGGCTAACCTGGATTTCACTCAGTTCCTCCATCTTATTTGACCCCCGTTCCACTGCTTTTTCCAGCAGATTATTTATGTCTTCCTTTGTGAAGACAGAACCAAAGTAATAGTAAGATTAAATGAGAACTTACCAGTTTGAAGTTTGATCTTTATTTTATGACGAGTTACGATGAGGGATTACGTGAAGACCCCGCCAGCACGCATGCGCGACATTCTTCAAAGCAGTGGTGTGAAATCACAGATAGCAACGTAGACTAATATAGTAAGATAAGAGAGAACTTTCATACCAGTTGAACTTTATAATAGAGGGTTTGGGAGCGGAGGGCACGTAATCCCTCATCGTAACTCCTCATAAAATAAAGATCAAACTTCAAACTGGTAAGTTCTCATTTAATCTTACTATTTTATTTCGGAGTCACGTGAAGATTTCAAAGCTCTGTGATTTCATGCCCTGGAACGAGTCCATGCTCACACAATGCCATGTTGGGATTAGAGGATGAACGCATTTCAGACATGACACTGGCTGAAAAACAAAATAGGTATTTATTCATACCAAAACAAAATATATCCCACATAGGGTAACTATTTAGCAATACTCAAAATTTTTCCTGCAAAAGTGTCAGGAGAGGCCTCGGGTTTATTATAGAAGCATTGGTATGTCTTCTCATTGCTCCAACCCGCTGTGGCCAGGATGTGGTCCATGGGTACTTCCATCATCCTAGCCGCCGAAGTAGATGCAGCCCTGGTGGAGTGAGATTTGAAGACATTAGTGTCCACCCCTGCTGCATCTAACACCACCCTTAACCATCTTGATATGGTTTGCACCGTGACTTTGTGATGGGGCCGTTTATGGCTTATAAGTAAAGCTTTCTCCGTGCCCCTTAGAGTCTTAGTGACTGTGATATATTGTAATATCAGTGAAACGATGCAGAGTCGAGTATCTGCAGGATAAGCTTGAAACTCTAATGTTTGTCCAGATGAACCGGGTCGGTCTTGTTTTAACAACCCCTGTATAAGAAAAGTTATTTTGCCATTAGTGATAGTCATGGCGTCCATACTTAACTTGTGTAGGGACTGGACCCGTTGTGCTGTGACAAGTGCCATAATCATTACCATTTTATAGGTGAGCTTGTCCAAGGTGAGCCCCGTATTGGGTGTCCATCCTCGTAACATAGTCAAGACTATGCTAATGTCCCACGTATGGTTGTATCTGGGCCTAGGGGGATTGGAATTAAATATTCCCCTCATTAGTTTAGACACTAATGGGTGTGATCCAATAGCCAGATGATCACTCCCTTTGCCCAGATAATTCGATAGAGCACTCCTTGCACAGTTGATGGCACTGTAGCTTAATCCTTCATCGTAGTGAAGGCTAGCCAGGAATTCCAGTACTTCCGTGATGGTGGCTGTTTCATCGGTAGTGTTCGTTGTAGTACAGAACACTTCCCACTTCCTGATATAGGTCAGGTACTGTTTTCTGGTGGACTCCCTGCACGACGTTGAGATGGTATTTATTGTTCTGTCGGTGAGTCCGTATCCCAGAAGTGGCCGTTTCAGAATCTGCAAATTAACAGGTCCATGCGGTCATGACATGGATGGCTATCCCCTGTAACGGGATGTATCAATAAACTAGGTCGTTTGTTGACCCGGATGCAGGGTTCTGTGGCCATCTTCTTTACTGCTGGGAACCATGGTTGGGTAGGCCAGTTGGGCACAACCAAAATACCTGATGCGGAGTCTTGTCTTATTTTTTGCAAGACCCGACTGATGAGGCAGAAGGGGGGAAATGCATAGCAGAACAAATCCCCCCCAATGTAGCGAGAAAGCGTCCATCGCTACTGCCCCTGGGTCTGGTTCCCAAGCAACATATGTTGGAAGTTGGTGATTAAGTCTGGATGCAAAAAGGTCGATATCTGGTGTCCCATAACGTTCTATAATATCCGTAAACACTTTCCGATCCAACATCCATTCTATGTTGTCGTTGAATTTTCGTGATCTGGTGTCTGCCACTGTGTTTAGCTTTCCTGGAAGGTAAGTGGCTGAGATCCAAATTTCCCTTTGCAGACACCAGTGCCAGATATTATTAGCCAATTCATCACATGATATCGACTTTATTCCACCCATATGATTAATATAGGCCACCACTGTGGTGTTGTCAATTTGTCACCTGACATGCAACTGGTGCATATCTGAGCAGTATGCCCTAAGTCCATGAAATGCTCCCAGCATTTCTGAATAATTAATCCCTAATGATTTGAATAGGGTTAGCTCTTGTGCACTCCATCTGCCTCCACAACTTGTGGTGGTATTAGTTGCTCCCCAACCTTTAGCACTGGCATCAGTTTGTAAGATAACCGAGGGATTCATGATAGTGATGGGGTTAGAACAAAGCTGTGCATTCTCTATCCACCAATTTAATTCAGATTTTGCCTTTTCTGGTAGTTTCATAGGCCTGTCAAAATGGCCTGCATGATTTTTGAGAGCTATAATTTTTGCTCTTTGAAGGTTTTGATAATGGAGTGGCCCAAATTGTGCTGCGGGAAATGCAGCCACTATTTTCCCAATCACTCTGGCTACTTGCTGTATGGATGGATCCCTGATGCCAGTGAGGCTCCTGCATGCTTCTATCAAGTCGACCACCTTGTTAGGTGGTAAGGTGATAAACATTTGCACAGAGTCAATAGTGAACCCCAAATAATCCATGGTAGTGGAGGGTTCCAATTTCGATTTATCTGGATGTATGATAAATCCCAGCTTTTGAAAAAGATGTTTTGTGGCTAGAACTGCCAATGTAGCCATCTCCAAATTCTCCCCGACAATGAGGATATCATCAAGGTAGGCCATGACAATATGGTTTTGTTTCCTTAAATAGGCTAAAGCTGGTTTCAATATTTTGGTTAACAGCCTGGGTGCTGATGATAACCCATTGGGTAAGGCTTTATATTGCCATAATTGTCCCATCCAGATAAATTTCAGGTATTTCCTATGATCCTTGTGTATAGGTACTGAATAGTATGCATCCTTAAGGTAAATGCAAGCCATGTAGTACCTTTCAGATATTAGCTGTCTAGCCGTGACAAAAGTGTCCATTTTAAAATGAACATACTGAATGGAAGTATTTAGTTCGGTCAGGTCTATGATGATGCGGCACCCGCCATCTTTTTTATTTTTAGTAAATATATTCAATACGAACTCCTGAGATTCTCTGATAGTCTTCTCAATTACCCCTTTATTGATTAGTCTTGATAGTTCAGCATGGCCTGCCGTTCTTTCTTTTTGTGAAAGTATAAACTTCCGGCTAGGCGAATGCTGAACTGGGGTAGGGAGTTCGTGAATAAACTTAATTTTATAACCCTGAATACTTCCGAGTATGTAAGGATCAAAGGTAAAAGTGCGCCACACATCATGAAACAAGTGCAACCGTCCCCCCACATTAGATGAATTTAGACATGCAATGGTCCTGAGGGAACCAGACCCACCTACCTCCATGGTTACTGCCGGTGTCGCGGTCTCTGCCCTTGCTTCTTGTGTTGCTGTGTTGCTGAGTTGTGGGGATGGCGCATTTTCCAAGAAGGCCGGGCTGGGCCATGGCCTAAAAAAGACCGTTGTGCAGGTGGGCCGGCCTTCGAGCTTTCACCACCAGACGGTCTGTTATAGTATCGCTGTCCGGTGGGTGTGTAGGGGTGCTGCCGCTGCGGATAGTGGGGTTTGGAGGCACCAGGTACCTTAATCAGGCCTATAGCCTTGGCCTCCTCATCCAGGTCTTTCACCTGTTTTGGAAGGTTATCCCCAAACAGCAGATTAGGTGGTTGCAAGTTACCTGACCTGCATAACCCCGCAAATTTGGGATTAAGTGCAGGTTTTATGATGCTCTTCCGATAGCTGTTTATTTCGAACTGTGTGTTACACAGCAAAGCCAGAGCATCTTGCAGTTCTTCTGGTAACTCCACCCCTACAGCAGTCCTGGCCACTGCTGTAATCCCGGCGGCCAATAGTTTCAGAATCCTCTGAAGCTTGATTTCCTGCCCTCTAATAGTAGGGCTCATGTTCCCCCATATAGGGTTATTCACCGCAGGAACATTCAGAGAGTTACAATTTTCAGGAGCGAGATACTTCTCAGCTGTTGCGTTAACGGCTTGCTCCTGAAGCTGGTTGGTAGCCATGTAGTTAATGCTGGCTGCCAGCTTCTGGTGAATAGGCAGTCCTTTCTGTGTAGGAACGGCATGTTTGTTCACCATATCCAGTAACTCTTCCTGCACCCCTGACACTGCTGGTTGTTCAGCCAAATCCCCCTCTTCAGGGTCAGCCCAGTTCTGACCCCTAATGCTCCCCTGCGAAGAGGGTGAGACATTTGGCAGTCCATGATAGGATTCTGCCGTGGGCCTGCGAAGAGGCCCACTGTGACTCTGCCCCTGCAAAAGCAGGTCACGCTGGAGCAACTGCTCCATCATCCGCTCCATGCGGGAGAGACGCCCGCCGTCGCTATCAGCGAACGGGGTGTCTTCGGGTTCGGACCCAGCTGAGTCAACGGCCCCGTCCGACTTCCGGGTGGTTCTGCCGCCCGACCGCGGCGTACCTGCGGTCCTCATCGGCGAAAAGTCGGGAGCTGCCGGTAACACCTGCAGCTCTGGAGTAGCGGCACGCTGCTGGCTGCTCCCCACAGCAGCGGATTTTGCCGCAGCTCTCTTTGATTTCCGCGACTCCATGTTGGGTTTTCTCCTGTAAGTAAGAAAAACACCGAGTCGCCACGCTCACCACTACAGGTGAGACTTACCTTCCGTAAGTTTTTAAACTTACGCTGGAGGAGCGACGCTCCTCCCGACTGTCGCTTCCGCAATGCGTTCGACGATATGTCGCGCATGCGTGCTGGCGGGGTCTTCACGTAGTCACTCACGTGACTCCGAAGTAAAATTATTCAATTGGTCTGCCATGTCCTTGTTCCCCATGATCAATTTGTCTGCTTCTGACTGCAAGGGACCAACATTTGTTCTAGCTAGTCTCTTTCTCTTCACATATCTATAAAAACTTTTGCAGTCAGTTTTTATGTTCCCTGCCAGTTTCCTTTCGTAATCTATTTTCCATTTCCTAATTAAGCCCTTTGTCCTTCTCTGCTGGATTCTGACTGGATTTCTCCCAGTCCTCTGGTAGGCTGCTTTTTTTGGCCAATTTGTACGCTTCATCTTTAGTTTTTACACTATACCTGATTTCTCTCATTATCCATGGATGCACCACCTTCTCTGATTTATTATTTTGCCAAACTGGTATAAACAATTTTTGTACTTCATCCATGCAGTCTTTAAATACCTTCCATTGCACATCCACTGTCAACCCTTTAAGACTCACCTGCCAGTCTATCTTGGCCAATTCACGGCTCATACCTTCAAAGTTACCTTTATTTAAGTTCAGAACCCTTGTTTCTGACTTAATTATGTCACTCTCCATCCTAATGAAGAACTCAATCATATTGTGGTCACTCTTGCCCAATGGGCCATGCACAACAAGACTGCTAACTAACGCTTCCTCATTACTCAATACCCAGTCTAGAATAGCCTGCTCTCTCATTGGTTCCTCCACATGCTGGTTGAGAAAATTATCCCGCATACATTCCAGGAAATCCTCTTCCTCAGCACCCCTGCCAATTTGATTCACCCAATCTATATGCAGATTGAAGTCACCCATTATAACTGTGTTACCCTTGTTGCACGCACTTCTAATTTCCTGTTTGATGCCATCCCCAACTCCAATATTACTGTTAGGTGGCCTGTACACAACACCCACTAGCGTTTTCTGCCCCTTAGTGTTTCGCAGCTCAACCCATATCAATTCCACATCCTCCACGCTAATGTCCTTCCTTTCTATTGCATTAATCTCCTCTCTCAGCAGCAACGCTACCCCACCTCATTTTCCTTTCTGTCTATCCCTCCTGAATATTGAATATCCCTGGATGTTCAGCTCCCAGCCTTGGTCACCCTGGAGCCATGTATCCGTGATCCCAACTATAGCATAGTCATTAATCACTATCTGCACCTTCAACTCATCCACCTTATTACGAATGCTCCTTGCATTGAGACACAAAGCCTTCAGGCTTGTTTTTACAGCACTCTTACTCCTTATACAATTATGTTGACAAGTGGCCCCTTTCACATCGATCCCTATCAAACTTGGCCATACTCTCCTATCCCTTTGTGCTGGAGTAACTCAGCAGGTCAGGCAGCATCTCTGGAGAGAAGAAATGGGTGATGTTTCCGGTCGAGACGCTTCTTCAGACTGTGGAGTGGGAAACTAAAAATATAGATGACGGTGTACCAGTCTCATCCTGGATGTGTGTGTGTTTGATCGTGTCTGTTTCATTGTGTATAATCACATCTTCTTGAAAAAAACGACGCGCTAACAGTAAAAATGTAACATATTCCGATAGAGAATTTTCCAATGAAGTCCGAAAAAGCGCCTTTTCTGAATATGTCGTGTTTTGTTTCTCGAGTCATTAATGAAAATGCTCAAAAATCGGATAAAAACCTTGAAACGCAAACGACTGTATTTCGCTGATGACGTCGCCATCACACCCCACCCTCCTACCCCCGTTATTCAAAAGCGAGCAAGACGGGCCCTTTATTGAAGCCGTCAAACTCGCAGTCCTGTGGTTGACGCCCGCTCCGCGCTCCTCCCCGCTGTTCCCTGCTCCTCCCGCTGCTCCTCGCTGCTCCCCGCTCCTCCTAGCTCCTCCTAGATCCTCCCCACTTCCCCCAAACCCACGCCTCCCTGCTGTTCCTTGCCGCTCCTCGCCTTTCGCTGCTCCTTCCCGCTGCTCCTCGTTCCCGCTGCACCCCGCATCCGCTCCCTGGCCACTCCGACCTCTCTGCTTCTCCTCCCCTCCTTCTCTCCACACTCCCTCCTCCTCTCCTCCCTCCTCCTCTCCCCTACCTCCTCCCCCTCCTATCCCCCCAGTCCCCTCCCCTCCCCTGCATTCCCCCCTCCTCTCCAACCTGCGGCCTCTCTCTTCTCTTTCCCCCTCTCCCCTCTCTCACCCCTCCACTCTCACCCTCTCTCCCCCACATCTCTGCCCCCTCTCTCCCCCTCTCACTCGACCCTCACTCTACCCCCTCTCCTCCCTGCCCCGCCTCTCTCTCCCCCATCTCCCTCCCTCTATCATCCTCGCCCCGATCTCCCCCGGTCTTCCCCCTCTACCCCCCTCGCTCCCCCCTCTTTAACTCTCATCTCCCCTCCACCCCCACCATCCCTCTCCCCACTCTCTCCCTCTGACCTTCTCTCTATGCCCCTCTCTCACTGTCTCTGCCCCTCTCTGTCTCTGCCTCTGTCTCTCTGCGCCTCTCTCTCTCTCTGTTTCAGCCCCCTCACTTTCTGCCCCCCCTCTCTACATCCCCCCTCCATCTCCCTCTCTACATCCCCCCTCCATCTCCCTCTCTACATCCCCCCTCCATCTCCCTCTCTCGACGTATCTGATCTTCGATGTGCATTTATTTGCGTGTTTGTGTGTAATCATATCTTCGCAAAGAATCAGCGCGATCACGGTAAAATCTTTACATATTCCGGTCGAGATTTTCCCCGTGCAGTCCAAAATCTACTTGTCTGAAAATTTTAGGTTATATTTCTCGACTTATTACTGAAAATGCTTTGAATTTAAAATGTGTTTTACTTTAAAATCATTCCTCACAGCTACAAACACACTTTGATACAGAGTTGTAAGACAGGAACATTGGCAGCAACACTCTGAACTTTTCAGCTCAATTACGTCTCACAGGCAGTGCACCCGACATTTGCAACAATGTTCCCATCATAGCTCCTGGCAGTACAGGAGGTGGAGGGTCAATTGGTATTGCAAATGGGGATTGTTTTTTTTTCACCTCTTGTGCTGGTGGAGGCTCACGAGCTATGATCTTTGCTGAGGAATGCTCGAATCTTACCTTCGGCAATGGGTATAGTTGGAGGACCACGCCTTTCACGGGGGCTATGGGTAGGGGATGGGTGAGCAGATCCAACGGGTCAGCACTTGTGACTATTAAAAGTCTGATCTTGGATGTGTATTTATTTGTGTGTGTGTGTGTATGTGTGTGTGTAATCACATCTTCATGAAAAAATGACGCTGTAACGGTAATATTTTTACATATTCCGGTAGACGGGTTTCCCGTGGATTCCAAAACGCCTTATCTGAAAATGTCACGCTTTTTTTCTCGAGTTATTACAGAAAATGATCAAGAATCTGATAAAACATTGAAATAGACGTAGCCTTTACCCAAGAGCCACATCTAAAAAAAGATGCAGAGCATAGATTGAAAGCTAAATGGATAGATAAAGTATACCATTCCTCTTTTACACATAAATCTAGAGGTGTAGCAATATTATTCCGTAAAGGCACTGTATTTAAACACACATCAACAATAAACAACAGTGAAGGCAGATATATTATTGTAATAGGAGAATTAAATGCACAAAAAATGATTTTTGTCAATATTTATGGACCAAACTTTGACAACCCATTGTTCTTCAAGAAAATATTTAATACTATCCCAGAATTAACACAACACAATTTAATAATTGGAGGAGTTTTAAATTGTACCCTTGATCCTTATCTAGATAGATCATCAAAGCAACGGAAAATCAAATCACATTCAAGTGATTTTCTGAATGCATATATAGATACTAGTAATATTAAAGACGTTTGGAGAATAGAAAACCCAACTGGACAAGAATATTCATTTTATTCACCTGTACATAAAACATATTCAAGAATAGACTACTTTCTGGTAGACTCCAAACTTATTTCACTCACTTATAATTCAAAATACCATAATATTACAATCTCAGATCATGCACCTTTAACATTTAAGATCAAAATAAATGGTAAAATGGAAAAACAGAGACAGTGGAGACTTAACCCACAAGTTTTAAAAGACAAAGCAACTCAGAAATATACTACAGAACAGATTAAAACCTTCTTTGAAATAAACGATAAACCGGAAATATCTTCTTCTCTATTATGGGAAACTTTTAAAGCATTTACTCATGGAATTATGATTTCTTCTCAAGCATTTTTTAACAAAGAGAATCGGAGGGAACCACAGACTTTGAAAAAGGAGATTAAACAATTAGATACAGAGAACGCTGTTAACCCAACTATGATAAAAGATAATAAAATCGCTGTATTGAAATACAAATTAAATAAAATATATTCAGATCAAGTGGTAAAACTCTATCAATATACCAAACAATTACAATTTGAATTTGGAGATAAACCCCAAAAATTATTGTCCCGTCAATTACGGAAACTGGAGGGAGAAAAAATAATTCATAGGATTAAATCACGTAATGGCGAGCTGCTAGTAAATCCTAGAGATATTAATGAGAGATTTTTGCAATATTATAAAAACTTATATTCAGTTAAAACGGTAGAAAACCGGATAGGAGTAGAAGCATTTTTGAAAAAATGTAATTTAAAAGGGTTGGATTTAGAAAATATAGAATCATTAGATGCTGAAATAACAGTAAAAGAAATCGAAGAATCTATTAAATCATTAAAAAATGGTAAAATTCCTGGACCGGATGGTATTGGTTCGGAATTTTACAAAACATTCAATGATTTGATTGTACCACGTTTAAAGAAACTTTATGAACACATTTATACCCAACAGAAATTACCAGAAACGTTAAATGAATCTATTATAACGCTTATACCAAAAATAGATAAAGATCTGGATGACCCAGGATCATATGGAGCTATAGCTCTTTTAAACACTGATCAAAAAATACTAACTAAGATATTAGCACAAAGACTAAGTTCAGTGATTAATAAATTAATTCATCCGGATCAAACAGGATTTATACCAAAACGATATTCTTCATATAATCTGAGACGATTATTCAATATTATATATTCGAAAAGAGGCAATAATAAAGACCTAGTAATTATTTCATTAGATGCGGAGAAGACCTTTGACCAAGTGGAATGGCCTTACCTGTTTTCGGTTATGGAAACTTTTAAGTTGGGAGAGAAGTTTATATCATGGGTTAAATTATTATATGCGAATCCAACAGCTAGAATATCAACAAATCAAATGTTATCAACTAAATTTAATTTATCCCGAGGCTGTAGACAAGGTTGTCCCTTATCCCCACTACTGTTCGCACTAGCAATTGAACCATTAGCTCAAAGCGTAAGATTACATCCTCAAATATATGGATACGAAACTAGAGATACTGAAAATAAAATCTCCTTATATGCTGATGATGTTTTACTTTATATTACAAAACCGGAAATCAGTATTTTAAATTTATTAAATGTAATAACTGAATTTGGTTCGTTTTCAGGATATAGTATTAATTGGAATAAAAGTGAACTCATGCCAATAAAGGTAAATAACCTACATACGTTACAACAATATCCTTTTAAGATAGCAAAAGAAAAAATAAAATATCTTGGAATTCACGTAACAAAAAGATATGATTCTTTATTTAAAGCTAATTTCCCACCATTACTGAATAAACTAAATAAGAATATTTTATATTGGAAAACATTACCTATCTCAATGTTAGGTAGAATTAATGCAATAAAAATCATCTTTCTTCCACAAATACTATATCTTTTCCAATTGATACCAATATACCTTCCTAAATTTTTTTTTAAAAAACGTTGACTCTATAGTTACCAATTTTATCTGGGAATATAAGAATCATAGAATAAATAAAAAACACTTATGTAAATCAAAAATAAATGGAGGTCTAGCATGACCAAACTTTATGTTTTATTACTGGGCAGTTAGTATTAAAAATATGAATTTTTGGCTGGATGAATTAGATAAACAACCAAATTGGTTAAAAATGGAAAAAGAAGATTGTACACCTTTTGACATTAGCACGATTTTATTCGCCAATGCTAACCCAGCTAAGAAAACCTATAAAGAAAACCCTATAATAGAGAGTGGGATACGTATCTGGAAACAACTTAAGAAAACATTAAAATTGGAATGTATACCACTAGCTCTCCCCATTGTAAACAATGTCACATTTAAACCTTCAATGATGGATAAAGGTTTTTCACAATGGAAAAATTATGGAATTAATAGGGTGGGTGATCTTTACAGGGAAAACTCTTTTCTTTCATTTCAAGAACTACAACAATTTTATGGATTACATTCAAAAGATTATTTTAGATATTTACAAATCAGAGACTTTGTAAAATCAAAAACACAGGAAATTAGAAATAGAAAGGCAGAAATTTTAGATGAATGTCTCAATAAACATCCAAATGCAGAAAAATAGATATCATATATTTATAATATTTTATTAGAAAATGACGTACCAATGACAGAAACATATAGGCAATCATGGGAAAACGAATTAGGTCAAACAATTAGACTAGAAATATGGAATGAAAGTTTACAAAATATACATCATTGTTCATTAAATGCTAGACACATCTTGATACAATTTAAAGTACTACATAGATTACATTATTCCAAATCAAAATTACATAGAATGTTTTCAAATATACCAGCCATATGTGATAAATGTCAACATTTAGAAGCTAATCTAACGCACTCATTCACAAACTGTATAAAAATTACGACTTTTTGGGCAGAAATTTTTAAGATAATCTCGAATGTTGTTAATACAAATTTGCTTCCTGACTCAAAACTAATAATATTAGGAATATTAGAAACAGATCAATTAATAACAATAAATCAAAGAATTTTTATTGATTACAGTTTAATAATTGGGAAAAAACTTATATTGAAATTTAGGAAGGGTCCTGCATCCCCCACAATTAAAATGTGGATCACTGAAATGTCGGAGACACTTAATTTTGAAAGATTAAGACTTGTCCTTCTGGGCAAGTTGGATCAATTCAGAGGGATATGGTCTCGATTTATTGAATATTTAAAGGGTCAAAGTGGTTCGGTGCGAGAACCTGACTGATGCCTGAATGAAGGAATAGACGAAGATTTACATATAATAACCCATGGATATATCTCCAATGATGTACAAACTGCTTAATACTTCATTCATTTTTCTGAATTTTTATTTTTATTTTATTTTTCTCTTATATTTTCTATCTATATAAAAAATGAAAAATTCTTAGAATAAAAATTAGAAATAACGGTTAATATTAATATCATTAAGAATGTATATGACATGTACATTTTTATTTTGATATGTACTTACTTCTAATAAAAATATTTAACACAATAATAAAAAAAAAAATTTAAAAAAAAACATTGAATTTTAAAACGACTGTCTTTCGCTGATGACGCCACAATGGGTCTGCGTGCCATTCTTCCTCAAGTGACGTCACCCCCCTCCCCCCCCCCCCCCACAGTTATTCAAAAGACGCAGAAAGAATGAGCAAGTCCTTTGGTCGCCGATCCCGGAGATGAGGTCGCGTGCTGCACTGAAGCCATGTCCATCTCTGTGCCTCTGTGTCCATCTCTGTGCCTCTGTGTCCCTCTCTGTGCCTCTGCTTCCCTCGCTGTGCCTCTGTGTCCCTCACTGTGATTCTGTGTCCCACTATGTGCCTCTGGGTCCCTCTCTGTGCCTCTGTGCCCCACTATGTGCCTCTGGGTCCCTCTCTGTGATTCTGTGTCCCACTATGTGCCTCTGTGTCCCATTCTGTGCCTCTAGGTCCCTCTCTGTGCCTCTGGGTCCCTCTCTGTGCCTCTGGGTCCCTCTCTGTGCCTCTGCCCTCTCTATCTCTACCTCCTCCCTCTCTAGCCGCGCCTGCGAGTTGGGGGCTATTCGTGAGTGGATAGTGCAGAGATAGGGCAGTAAAATGAGCGAATGAATAATACTGATATAATAACAAGGAGGTGGTTAGTGTGTGTGGGGGGGAGGTGATTAGTGTGTACGTGTGTGTGGGGGTGTGTGGTTAGTGTGTGTGTGACATCGCAGGCCGCCCCCTCCCCGCAACCGCGCGTTGAGGGGACGGGAGCCAATGGGTCCCACTTGGTCTAGTATCCACTAAAACGAAATTTTACTTTGGAGTCACGTGAGTGACTTCGTGAAGACCTCGCCAGCACGCATGCGCGACATATCATCGAACTCAAGCGAAGCGACAGGCAGGGATGAGGGTCACTCTTCCACCGGAACCGACCTGCTGTTATGGAACAACTAACCTGAAATCGGTCTGACGGTGACTTAGCGATGACTAAAACTACCAGATGATCTTTATGATACGAGGGTTGGGAGCGGAAGGCACATAATCGCTTATCGTAACTCCTCATAAAATAAAGATCAGACTTCAAACTGGTAAATTCCCGTTTAATCTTAGTATATTACTTCGGAGCCACGTGAGTGACTACGTGAAGATTTTGAAGCTCTGTGATTTTATGCCGTGGAAAAAAACAGTCCACACAAGCGCGACTACATCCGTTGACCACAGATAAGGGAAACATTAATAATGCACACAGATATGACATCGATTTAAAACATGCTGATGCTGATGAATGAACAAATAATAATAACAGTAACCCCTCTCATCCGAGGGGAACTATATAATAGAACCTAAATAGAGTTGGCAAATACCCGTGGTCTTGCAAAGGGTTAAAATAAAATGTTGGATACCTCGT
The DNA here is from genome assembly GCA_963514005.1 of Raja brachyura. The sequence continues at coordinate 210,305 of CAUPSL010001433.1, forward strand.
TTGTTAGGCCATCCTGCAGTTGACAGGATGTAGTCCAGAGGACCGCACATAAACCTTGCTGCTGATGTTGTAGCAGCCCTGGTGGAGTGAGATTAGAAATTAGTATCTACTCCTGTATAAGCCAAAACCTCGTATAACCACCTGGAGATGGTCTGAACTGACACCTTCTTATGAGTTTGTTTCAGGTTTTTTTGTAACTAACAAACGTAGCTAGTATCAGAGCCTCAAGGCTCTAGATTAACTTGATGTAATGTTGTAAATGTGTGACCACACGTAACCAAAGTTGCATGGGGTATGTAAACATGAATTAATATATAGCAGCTGTAACCATCCTGTCCAGTCACAATTTATGTAATGACTGGACGTGTGCGCTGAGGGCAGTGCCAGGGGATAAACTACCTATGAGAGCCGAACAAAGATAGAGATATATCTGGAGCCCCATAGTGAATGAATGTTTAAACTATGTCAATATCCCATACTTCCATGTACTTGTGTCTGGGAGAACTTGTGTTAATGATATCCTTAATAACTGGACATCAGAGGGTGAGACACATGAGAGCGGGTCCCACTTGCTGCAGCAACTATGATGAGAAGCATGTTGGGCACCGTTAATGGGACTATAACTTCATTTATTATCAAAGACCCATAGAAAATGAACTCTGAGACGTCAGTGTCCGTGCCGTATTATATGTAACATAACATTTAACAGAAAACGCTTTCCATCTCATGAAGAGGCAAAGTACTGCATTTTTGGTGCTATCCCTGCATTCTGCAGTGAGAGATACATGGATCAGTCTGACAGCCCGAGCAGCAGGAGCGGTCGTCTCAGATTCTGTAAAGCAATGAATTGATTAATCATGTCGAGGCTGGTTCCCTGAATCCCAGGCTGAACCAGCAAAGTTTTATGTTTAGAACCCAATATAAGGTTCTATATTATTCCCAACATTTGTGAGCAACAATGGCTGCGTACGCCAGTCAGACAGTACGACAACCCTGAAGCGGGATTATTGCAAGACCCGACTGATGAGGCAACAATGGAGAACCCACATAAAAGAACATTCTTCCCCCGTGTAGCGATAATGTATCTCTCGCCACTGTTATGCCACATGTTTTTACAACTGGTGAATGAGCCTGTATGCAAAACATGTTGATATTGAGTGCCATCCAGCCTAAAACACTTTGTGATCCAACATCCATACTGTGTTGTCATTGCTTTTGCATGATGATACACCAGCGCCAAAAAGGTTGGGTAAATTATGACTTGATACTTTGACTTTATTTCATCCATGTGACTAACATATGCCACCACCACAGTGTTTCAACTTGGAACTGACCATGCAGATTTTGCATATTCGCACATAACCCTTTAACCCATGTGTTAAAGAAGGAACTGCAGATGCTGGAGAACCGAGGGTTACACGAAAAGCTGGAGAAACTCAGCGGGTTTTACACAAAAAGCTGGAGAAACTCAGCGGGATCCCATAGTATGCACCTAGTGTCTATAGGTAGTTTATACCAATAACTGAAGAATTGTTGATTCTTCCATCCGCCTTTGTTACTTGAGATGCCATTCGTAATTTTCCATCTTTGAGCACCTGTTAGTAATATAACTGAAGATTATTTGATCAAAACTACTGGAGCAATGCTAAATATCGTTCAACCGCCATTGTGACTTTGGTAGCTTCTGCTGGTAAACAGTGACCTATATGGTACTTGAAAGGTTACTACTTGCACGTTGAAAGCTCTGATAATGCAAGGCCCAATTGCACAGCTGAAACACAGCTGCGATATTGCCAATTACACTTGATGAATAGAAGACTGCTTGATAACAAGGTTGTTACAGGCTTCTATTGATTGCAATCTGTTGCCCCAGGGCGGAGTCACAGATACATTTATAGTTAAAGGTAAATCCGATAAACAATAATTTCCAGTTGGTATCAACTTAAGTTTGACTGGATGGCTGAGGATCCTCAATTCCTCAAATATAGTTGCAGTTAGACAGTAGATTAATTCCATATACTGAAAGCAATGTTGCACATGGGAGTTAAATCAATTATGAACCGACATCCTCCATCTTTCACAATGAACAGGCCACGCCTGCCATAATTCCGTCCATGCCCCGAAACCCAACTCTGGCCATACTACTGGGCCTGCCTTAAAAACTGCTCCAGCCGTAATTCTGAGCCTGCCTCGAAAGACAACTCTGGCCATATTACCGAGCTTGTCGCGGAAGGCAATCCCGGCTGTAATCCTGAGTCTGCCTCAAAAGACAATTCTGGCCCCAACACCAAGCCATGCTTGGCACCCTTGTATACTGTGTATTAATAACCCATCACATGTTATCATTCTCATTTGTACAAAATCACGTGTAAATATTACCAACTTGTAAATGATCCACCTACCCCATGCTTCGGTAGAACAAGACCCACCTACCTCCATCGTTACCGGTGGCCTTATGGTAAGCCCAAAGGCCCCTGATGTGGGTTCTATTCCCATCCTTGATTTGGAGAGTAGGAATGGTAGTGTATGTGAATTCCATACTCCTGAGGCCGGCTTGACCCTTGGCCTGAAAGACCTGTGCCCAGTTTTCAAGCGGCCATCAACATCGGTGAACTGCTTACTGCCGATGAGGCATGGGGGTGTCATCGACGATACGATGGTTTCATTTGATAGCTCTGTTCACTGCCGGCACTTGTAGCGTGAGGGAAAATCTGGCCCCTTCCCGGTTTTCTGCCTCTTCCCTTGCGAGTATGTCCTCGCACTCCCCTCAACCGAGAGGGAGACTCGTAGACTGTCGTGAGACAGGTGCTGCTGCAGTCCCCTGAGGACACCTGCGCTGACATGGCCCTTCGAACCTATATCAGGATATGGCTCTGGGCCAGACTGAAACTGACCCCGGATGCTCCCCTCCTCAGAGAGGGAGACATTGTGCAGCCCTGAGACAGGTGCCGCTGCCAGCGGGTTCTCCATAATACCCGGGCTCAGATAGCTCTCTTCTGGAGCATATCTCTCTGGAGCAACCTCTCCATCAGGTGCTCCAGGTGGGTTTTAGGCGTTCGCAGACGCTACCCATAGAAGGAGGGGGGGACCTCCTGGCCCGACTCGATCGAGTCCCAAGGCCTGACCGGCTTCCTCATGGTTTAACCGCTTTCCAGGGGGAACCATAGCAGTCTGGGAGCTGCTGACCCCATAGTGAGTGACTGGGTATCGAGACCAGTTCACAGCCAGTTTTTCCCTTATTTGGGGAGACCTTAGCGGTCTGGGAGCTGCTGACCCCATTGTCCACAATAGGGGTAGCGAGACCGGCTTACTGCCAGTCTAACCGCTTTATCAGGGAAGGCCTAAGTGGTCTGGGGCTGCGGACCCTATAGTGAGTGACTGGGGTAGCGAGACCGGCTAACTGCCAGTCTAACCGCTTTATCAGGGAAGGCCTAAGTGGTCTGGGGCTGCGGACCCCATTGTCCGCGACTGGGGTAGAGACAGCTTACTGCCAGTCTAACCGCTTTATCAGGGAAAACCCAAGCTGCGTGGGGGCTGC
>CAUPSL010001433.1:231342-349429 GCA_963514005.1 Raja brachyura
GTGAGTGACTGTGTGTGTGTGTGTGAGTGAATGTGTGAGTGAATTTGTGTGAGTGTGTGCGAGTGTGTGAGTGAATGAATGTGTGTGTGTATGTGTGAGTGAATGTGTGTGTGAGTGTGTGTGTTTGTATGTGTGAGTGAATGTGTGTGAGTGTGTGTGTATGTGTGAGTGAATGTGTGTGAGTGTGTGTGTGTGAGTGTGAGTGTGTGTGTGTGTGTGTGTGTGAGTGCGTGTGTGTGTGTGTGTGAGTGCGTGTGTGTGTGTGTGAGTGTGTGAGTGTGTGAATGAGTGTGTGTGTGAGTGTGTGTGAGTGTGATGGTGTTACTGTGATCGGGTGACCGCTCGATGGCGGTGACACGGTGGGCGAATGGCCTGTTTCCGTGCTGTAGTGGGGGGCGAGGCGGGAGAAGGTGGGGGTCACAGAGACGGGGAGACGGGGTGTATTGGCCGGAGGGGAGGGGGTTACAGAGGGGAGAAGGGTTGTAGGGGCCGGAGGGGAGCGGAGAGGCGGGGATGGGGAGGGGCAGGGGTCTGTACCATGCAGCGAGGGCGGCCTCCCTCCAAGTAGCCGAGACACATCATGTTGTCTGTGTTCCTTCCCGGGTAGGAACCAGAACAATCCGCGTCACTCACAACCGGGGTGTCCAAGCACTCGAGCTGGTCGCCGCGAACCGCTAGTGGGGTAAAGATGAGAGATTAAACCCCCTCCCCTCCTCCCCCACATCCTCCTTATCTCCCTCCATCCCCACCCCTCCTCTGTCTGTCCCTCCCTCCCTCCCTCCCTCCTCTCTCTCTTCCCCACCACTCCCGGAGACTCACCCTCGTCCCAGGAGCGGCGCCGGCCGGAGATGAGACACATGTCGCCGGTCTGGGCGCACTGTGTGGGCAGGGGGACCGCGACCACATCGCGGTTCATGGTGGCGGCCCGGGACAGTTTGATCAACGTGATGCCGTTGTCCCTGGTGTAGTAATCGTATTTGGGATGTGGGATCACCGTCTCCGCATCGATCAACTGACCCGACCCCTCCGTAGCCGTGACTTCATGCTCGCCCACACGAACCTGGACTATCCTGCAAACAGACAGAAATACCGGATCACCCCTCATCCTCCTGCGCTCCAAGGAGTAGAGTCCCAGCCTGCTCAACCTCTCCCTGGAGCGCACACCCTCTAGTCCCGGCAACATCTTCTGTTGGCCCAAGGACCTGTTTCAGAGCTGTCGAGGAAAAGATACACAGACGGGGAGAGGGGGTGTAGGGACCGGAGGGGAGGGGGTCACAGAGTCGGGGAGAGGGGGTGTAGACCCCTGTACTTACCTCAGCGGACAGTCAGCTGCGGACAACACCCAGCGCGGGTGAATTAAGGCGCCGTGGCAAACATTGAAGCCGACGTTGAGGGACACGGAGGGGAGAGAGGAGGGGGAGACAGGAGGTGGAGAGGTGGGGAGGGAATGAGGGGGAGAGGGAGAAAGAGTGGCAGAGAGTTGAGGGGAGGGAGTAGGGGGAGAGAGAGGAGGGGAGAGGGAGTGAAGGGGAGAGTGAGAGTGGGAAAAAGTGGGGTAAGAAAGATGGTGGGAGAAGGGGAAGGAGTGAATCGGAGAGAGATAAAGAAAGCGGACGGGGAGGGAGGGAAGCGGGGGAGATGGGGGAGGAAGGGGGGAGAGAGGAGGGGGAGGTAGGAAAACGGGATGAGATAGTGGAGGTAGGTTGGGGCCGGGGGGGGGGGGGGTGGGAGTGTACACTTACGGGCGAGTCCGAGCAAGACGAGAAGCAGAAGGGTCTTCATGTTGTGTGGGGTCGGGGCGCGGAGGCCTTTGGCACCTGTGCTCTTCCAAGCCCGTGTATGGCGCTGGGCGAGGTCGGGGAGTGATGGAGAGAGGTGCGTGATGGGATAAGGAGAGGGAATTTAGGGGAGGGGCAGGGGAAGGGGTTTACAGAGAAATAACGTAACTGAAACACAAACTAAAGTAAAACTAATTTAAACGCAACTGGAACTCTAAACTCAATACTTGAGCTAAAACTCACAGACCACCTTCGCTCAGTCCACCTGGACTCACCGGATCTACCGGTTGTCAAACACGTGTCACCTCGACCACAGCCAACATTGGCCCGTTTCCCATATCATCGTCACATATATATATTGCATATATTTTATTAATTTGTACTACATGTCGCCACCTCACCGTCTTTATATCTCGTTTCATTTTATCCCGACCATCAGTCTGAAGAAGGGTTAGGGTTGTGCTGCCTGACCCGTTGTGTTACCCCGACACGGTACAACAAGCTGGAATAACCCAGCGGGTCAGGCAGCATCTCCGGAGAGAAGGAATTGGGGTCGGGTCGAGACCCTTCTTCAGACTGAGAGTCGGGGGGAAAATGAAACGAGAGATCGAGACGGTGACGTGGAGAGATACAGAACAAATAGTATAATACAAAGTGTCGATGATATGGGAAACAGGCCAATGTTGGCTGTGATCTCGGATACATGGTTTCTCCAGCATTTTTGTCTCCGATGTTTCCAGAATCTGCAGTACTTTCGGTACCGGAGATCACTGCGCGCTTAGTTTTACATTTAGTTCATGCTTTGACTTTAGAGTTTGTAACTTGAGTTCATAGTTTGAGTTTAGCAGTTAGAGTTTAGAGTGGAGAGTTTAGAATTTTAGTTTATAGTGTGAAACATACAAAATTGGAAACATAGAAAAATTGGTGCAGGAGGAGGCCATTCGTACCCTTCGAGCCAGCACCACCATTCAATGTGATCACGGCTGATCATCTAAAACCAGGAACCCTTTCCTGCTTTTGTTTCTACCTGGAGATTGGAGGATAGAGTTTAGAGTTCTAGTTTATATTTTGAGTTTAGAGTTTGAGTTAGTTTCAGTTAGAGATCAAAGTTTTGGTTTAGTTTAATTTTAAAAACGACGCGCTAACGGAAAACATTTAACATATTCCGTTAGAGATTTTTCCAATGAAGTCCGAACAAACGCCTTATCTGAGAATGTCACGCTTTATTTCTCGAATTATTAATGAAAATGTACAAATATCGGACAAAACTTTGAAATGAAAACGACTGCCTTTCGATTATGATGTCACCCACCCCTCGTTATTCAAAAGCGAGCAAGTCGGGCCCTGGATTGAAGGCGTCGAAGCCGCAGTTCTCTGGTAGACGCCCGCTCCGGGCTCCTCCCGCTCCTCTCCGCTCCCCCGCTCCGCCCCTCGCCGCTCCTCCCCGCCGCTCCTCGCTGCTCCCCCCTCCCGCTGCTCCACGTCTACTGCTCCCCCGCCTCCGCTCTTCCCCGCTCCTCCTCTCCCCAACGCCTTCTCCTTTAGCCCTCCTACTCTCCGCCCCCCCTCCTCTCCCCACTCCTCCTTCATCCCCTCCTCTCCCCCCTTCTCTCCCCCCCCTCCTCCTTCATCCCCTCCTCTCCCTCCCTCGGCCTCACTCCACTTTCACCACTCTCTCCCCCACATCCCTCCCCTCTATCCCCGACTCTCCCCCTTCTCCACCCCCTCTCTCCCCCTCATCACTCCCTCCGCTCCCCCACTCTCTCCCCTCTCTCTCTCCACCTCTCTTTCCCCTCTTTCCAGCCCCTTTCTCTACCCCCTCTCCCCCCTCCCACTCTCCCCATCTATCCCTCCTCTCACCCGCTCTCGCCCTCTCCCTCCCGCTCTCGTCCTCTCCCCATCCCCCATTCCCCCTCCCGCTCCCCCCTCTCCCCCTACCTCTCTAACCCTCCTCTCCCCCTCCCCCTCTCCCCCTCAAACTCTGTCTCTGCCGCTCTGTCTCTCTCTGTCTCTGCCTCTCTCTCTCTGCCCCTCGCATTCTGCCCTCTCTCTTTACACCACCTCCCTATCCCTCCGTAGACGCGCCTGCGAGTTGGGGGCTATGCATGAGTGGATAGGGCGGGGATGGAGTAAAAAGGAGCGAACTAATAATATTAATATAATATCAAGGGGGTGGTCAGTGTTTGTGCGTCTGGGGGTGGTTAGTGTGTGTGTGATGCTCTCTCCTCTCTCCGCCCCTCTTTCATCCTCCACTTTCACCCCCTCTCTCCCCTATATCTCTCCCTCCCCCTCTTTCCCACTCTCTCTCATCCCTCTCTTCCCCATCTCCGCCCCATCTCTCCTCCTCCCCTTCTCCCCCCTGGTAACTCCCCGCTCTCCCCCCTCTCCCTCTCTCATCTCTCTCTCTCACCCTCTCACGCCCGGTAAAATCTTTTCATAATCCGGTGGAGATTTTTCCCGTGCAGTCCAAAAACTACTTATCTGAAAATGTCAGGTTTTATTTATCGATTTATTACTGAAAATGTTTAAAAATACTTTGAATTTAAAATCATTCCCCACAGCTTCCAACACACTTTGATACAAAGTTACAAGATAGGAACACTGCCAGCAACACTCTGAACTTTTCAGCTCAATGGCGTCTAACAGCCAGTGCACCTGAGATTTACAGCAATGTTGCCATCATAGCTCCTGGCAGGACAGGAGGGAGACGGTCAATTGGTATTGCAATTGGGTATTGGGATTTTTTTGAACTCCAGTGCTGGGGGAGGCTCACGAGCTATGATCTTTGCTGCGGAGTGCTCGAATCTTACCTTCGGTAATGGGTTGATTTGGAGGACCACGCCTCTGGCGGGGTCTACCGGTAGGGGACGGCTGCGGTGGGGGAGCAGATCCAATGCGCCTACACTTGGCCTAGTAACTATTAAAAGCCTGATCTTGGATGTGTATTTATGTGTGGGTGTGTGTGTGCGTGTGCGTGTGTGTGTGCTTCTGCTTGTGCTTGTGTGTGTGTGTGTGTGTGTGTGTGTGTGTGTGTGTGTGTGTGTGTGTGTGTGTGTGTGTGTGTGTGTGTGTGTGTGTGTGTTTGTGTGTAATCACATTTTTAGCGGAAAATCGACGCGATAACAGTACTTATTTTACATATTCCGTTATATATTTTTCCCGTGGATTCCAAAGCCCCTTATCTCAAAATTTCATGCTTTTTTTCTCAAGTTATTACTGAAAATGTTCAAAAATCTGACAAAACATTGAATTGAAAAACGACTGTCTTTTACTGACCGCTTACCCCCCCCCCGCCCCCCGCTTATTCAAAAGACGCAGAAAGAATGAGCAAGTCCTTTGGTCGCCGCTGCCGGAGAAGAAGTCGCGCCCTGCACTGAAGCCGTGTCCCTCACTGTGGCTCTGTGTCCCTCTATGTGCCTCTGTGTCCCTCTCTGTGCCTCTGTGTCCCTCTGTGTCCCTCTCTGTGCCTCTGTGTTTCTCTCTGTGCCTCAATGTACCTCTCTGTGCCTCTGTGTCCCTCTCTGTGCTGCTGTGTCCCTCTCTCTGCTTCTGCCCCCTCTCTCTATGCCTCTGGGTCCCTCTCCGTGCCTCTGTGCCCCTCTCTGAGCCTATGCGCTCTCTGTGCCTTTACCCACTCTCTCTCTACCCCTCACTATCTAGCCGCACCTGCGAGTTGGGGGCTATGCATGAGTGGATAGGGCTGGGGATTGGGTCAAATGAGCGAATGAATAATACCAATATCATATCAAGGGGCGTGGTTAGTGTGTGTGTGGGGGGTGGTTAGTGTGTGCGTGTGTGTGTGTGTGGGGGGGGGGGGTGGTTTGTGTGTGTGTGTGACGTCGGAGACCGCCCCCTCCCCACAACTGCGCGTTGGGGGAACGGCCCCAACGGGTCCCACTTGGTCTAGTATCCACTAAAACTAAATTAATCTCAAAACTCAAACTATATTACTCAACCCAATATTGGAGCCCAACTCTTCATTTACCCACCTCATCCTCACGAACTGAGGAGCCCAACTCATCCTCATGAACTGAGGAACCCAACTCATCATCTATCCACCTCATCCTCATGAACTGAGGAGCTCAAGTCTTCATCTACCCACCTCATCCACGAGCTCATCTATAGCCACCTCATCCTCATAGAAACATAGAAAATTAGTGCAGGAGTAGGCCATTCAGCCCTTCGAGCCTGCACCGCCATTCAACCATGCACAGGTATACCATTTTGGATACTGTTGGGGGAGATGGCTCATCAGGGGAATGCAGCAGCAGCCAAGTTCATGGCACCATGGGTGGCTCTGCGGCACATGAGGGGGGGAAAAGGTGAAAAAAGATGGGAAGGGCAATAGTAATAGGGGATTCAATTGTCAGGGGAATAGATAGACATTTCTGCGGCCACAAACGTGACTCCAGGATGGTATGTTGCCTCCCGGGTGCAAGGGTCAGGGATGTCACTGAACGGCTGCAGAACATTCTGGAGGGTGAGGGTGAACAGCCAGCTGTCGTGGTGCACATTGGCACCAACGATATAGGTAATAACAGGATGAGGTCCTCCAAGGTGAATTTAGGGAGCTAGGAGATAAACTTAAAAGTAGGACCTCAAAGGTAATAATCTCTGGATTATTACCAGTACCACGGGCCAGTCAGAGTAGAAATAGGAGGATATTGCAGATGAATATGTGGCTTGAAAAATGGTGCAAGGGGGAGGGATTCAAATTTCTCGGGCATTTCAGGTTTGTGTTCGGGGGGAGGTGGGACCAGTACAAACAGGACGGTCTGCACCTGGGCTTGAAGGGAACCAATGTCCTTGGGGAAGTGTTTGCTGGTGCTGTCGGGGAGGATTTAAACTAATGTGGCAGGGGGATGGGAGCATGAGCAGAGAGACAGAGGGGTGTAAATCGAAGGTAGAAGCAATAGGTAGCAAGGTGAAAAGTAAAAGTGGCAGGCAGACAAATCCATGGCAAAAATCAAAAAGGGCCACTTTTCAACATAATTGTATAAGGGGTAAGAGCGTTGTAAAAACAAGCCGGGAGGCTTTGTGCCTCAATGCAAGGAGCATTCGTAATAAGGTGGATGAGTTGAATGTGCAGATAGTCATTAATGAATATGATATCGTTGGGATCACGGAGACATGGCTCCAGGGTAACCAAGACTGGGAGCTGAACATCCAGGGATATTCAATATTCAGGAGGGATAACAGAAAGGAAAAGGAGGTGGGGTAGCGGTGCTGGTTGAGAGAAGATTAACGCGATAGAAAGGAACGACATTAGCTTGGAGGATGTGGAATCGATATGGGTAGAGCTGCGAAACATTAAGGGGAAGAAAACGCTCGTGGGTATTGTGTACAGGCCACCTATAAGTAGTAGTGGAGTTGGGGATGGTATCAAACAGGAAATTAGAAATGCGTGCAACAAGGGTAAAACAGTTATAATGGGTGACTTCAATCTACATATAGATTGGATGACTCAAATTGGCTGGGGTGGTGAGGAAGAGGATTTCTTGGAATGTATGCGGATCGTTTTCTAAACCAATATGTAGAAGAACCAACGAGAGAGCAGGCTACTCTAGACTGGGTATTGAGTAATGAGAAAGGGTTAGTTAGCAGTCTTGTTGTGCGTGGCCCCTTGGGCAAGAGTGACCATAATATGGTTGAATTCTTCATTAGGATGGAGAGTGACAAAATTAATTCAGAAACACGGGTCCTGAACTTAAGGAAAGGTAACTTTGAGGGTATGAGACGTGAATTGGCCAAGATAGACCGGCAAGTGATTCTTAAAGGGTTGACGGTGGATATGCAATGGAAGGCATTTAAAGACTGCATGGATGAACTACAACAATTGTTCATCCCAGTTTGGCAAAATAATAAATCATGGAAGGTAGTGCATCCGTGGATAACAAGGGAAATCAGGGATAGTATCAAAGCAAAAGATGAAGTGTACAAATTAGCCAGAGAAAGCAGCCTACCAGAGGACTGGGAGAAATTCAGAGTCCAGCAGAGGAGGACAAAGGTCTTAATTAGGAAAGGAAAAATGGATTATGAAAGAAAACTGGCAAGGAACATAAAAACTGACTACAATGTTTTTATAGATATGTGAAGAGAAAAAGATTAGTTAAAACTAATGTAGGTCCCTTGCAGTCAGAAACTGGTGAATTGATCATGGGGAACAAGGACATGGCAGACCAACCCTGGTAACCTCAGTGGCTGTTCCACTGGGTCGTCCCTATTCCCCTCAAACCATGTGACCCCAGCTCTTCCCCACCCACACTACAGTCCTCATACACCCCTACTCCCTGTCCACCCACCAGCCCCCCCACCAGACGTCGCCTCAGTCCACTCACCTGCCTTCTTCTGGCCCCACCCCCATCCCCGCCGTGTGTTCACCATCCCCCCTGACCTCCTCCTCAGATACCGAACGGTCTGCCCGCAGCAGAGGCCTCACCTTTGTCCCCCTCCGTCCCCACCTCAATGAGTTACGCGCCCGCCTCGATTTGCAGCTCTTCTTCCAAGGGCAGTCTTATGACAACGTTGCCAACATGGTTGGTAGGTACAAGGGTATGCAGCAAAAAAATCCTCGAAAAAACAAATTTGCAAGATTTATTCCATGCGCTGCTCACTCATTAAATTTGGTGGGCTGTTCAGCTGTTGATTGCTGCCTTGATGCAGTGAACTGTTTTAGAATTATCAATGAAATTTATACCTTTTCATCCTCCACAAAGAGATGGGCAGTTCTAAAATCATTTTTGCAACGTCAGTCAAATGTGACTAAATATTTGTCAGACACTAGGTGGGAGGCACATGCAAAAACCACGGAATTGTTTTGGAAAGTTACAGCGCTATCACTGATGCCCTCAGTTATTTGTACTCTGATGTTAATGTGAAGAGTGATACCAGGCTTCAAGCTAACAATCTTTTGCAGAAAATAGAAGAACTGGAATTTGTGTTCATGCTGCATTTTTGGACCCATCTGCTTGGTCATTTCCACAAGGTCAAGAAAACAATTCAGAAATCCAAACTGTTATTGAGTACTTGTGCAAGTTTGTACAATTCACCAGGATTTTGTAAGCAAAATTGGAGAAGATGTTGATGAGCTTGAGCAACAAGCAAAGGCCACCTTGCCAGATGGTAACTACAGAACTGTCACAGGGAGACAAAGAGTAAGGAAATGGCAAGGAAATGATGGAAGTGCACCTGGTCCTGATGCTTCAGATAAACTCTCTTCAAGAGATAAGTTTAGGATAAAATCAATTATTCCATTACGAGATGCACTTGAAACCAATTTAAAAAGAAGGGGTACTGTGTAAGTTTTCCTTTCTTGCTAATCTGACCGCATCTAAGCAAGAAATTCAGCAAGGTGTTGAACTGTTGATGGAAGCAAACCCAGAAGATGTTGACCTGAAACTTACTGATGAATATTTGCACTTTCACTCATACGTGAGGCAAAGCCATAGGCATACAAAAGAGCACTCTCTGTCTCATACAGACCGTTATCAAATAATATACAAGGAAACAATTCAGATGGCCTTTCCTAATGTGGAAGCAATCTTGCAGCTGTTTCTTAGCTTAATGGTCACCAACTGCTCGGGAGCAAGGTCTTTTTCAAGACTGAAAAGAATTTAAAATGAATTAAGGTCCACAATGTCTCAAGAGAGGTTGGCTGCAATGAGCATTCTATGCATTGAGAGTGACAAACTTAGACAGATCTTGGTGAACTTCTGGATGATTTTGCTATGAAGAAGGCGAGAAAAAAACATTTTTGCTCTTAGTGTATTTGTAGTTTCTTTATTTCTTAATATTCCATTCATTTCAAGAGACACTTATTGTCACATGCACCAATTGGTACAATTAAATTTGGGGTCATCATCCGACGTCAGAACGGGAGAACATTCTCAGTGGCTTGGACTTCCGAATCGGCCACTTCCTACCGGAGACCGCGGCTCCTGAAGTCCACAGGCTGAGCTGGGTGGAGATTCACGCTGGCGGCCCTCGGCAAAGGGATCCCAGGGCTTCGTGATGTTGAAATCAGCGCGGCCCGAGGTTGGGAGCGCCATGATGTTGAAGCAGCAGGCCCAACACTCCAGAGCTTCAAACGGCGATCCAGGTAAGGCATTGCCCGCTCCGCGGTGAATCCAATATGTATTTTAAAACCAACTGTTTAATGACAACATACAGTAGGATCTATAAGTGTCACACTGTCACTGCCGGGTAGTCATGGTCCTCTAGTCATGGGGGTGGGGGATCGGGAGGGGGGGGCCTCACAAGTGAAATAGCTTGGGGCCTCTCTTCATCTAAATCCGGCCCCGAGTAAGAGGCTAGACACCCTTTCTGTTGGGCGTTCCCTAACTGTAGCTGTGGGGAACATTTGCAATCTCAAGCCCAATACCTAATCTTAGCACATCTCCAGCATGTACCACATGTTGTATCTTTTAATTGCCATTGTCCCCTTCCACTGTCTTGTTTACAAGCGTTGTGATCACATTCTCCCACGGATAATTTTACCAATCGAGGTTAACCAATTTAAAAGCTTGAGCCTGTCGGGGCAGTTAACAATTTAGTAAAGTGTGAACACCTAGAGGCCCATTTTCAGCTAGTGGAAATGTTCAGCTCCGGTATGTTCCTCCCACTTACTCTTAAATCGGGCTATACAATCTGGGATTGTCTCAACTCGCACCACCTCCCCTATATCACTACGTTTCCGCACTCCCCCCATTATAGCATCTTTTCCTCTGTGGGCAACCAGTGAATGAGAGATTTTACTTCGGTAAGTATTCAGACTCCAGGTAAGTAAAAACTTTCACTGGAGTTCGAGTCCGTGCTGGCCGGTACGCTTATCTGCCGATCGCTAGCATGGATAAAACAGGGAAGGGAAAGCGGCGAGTTGCAACCAGCCGCGGCAGCTCAGGCATGGAAGCCCTGCCTCATACACCTGTACAGTTGCTAGCTGCAGAGTTAGCAACTGCAGACTTAGTGCTGTACAGCACAGAGCCATCACCATTAGGGCGCAAGGCATCTGAAAAGTCTGCTCAGCCCACGGAGTTGGGGGATGATTCCTCACCGGGGCTGGATAGAGTGTGTTCACTCCTAAGCCAAGTAGAGGAGCTGTTGCATACAGTCCTCCAGAGAACTTCACTTCAAGAGAAGGAGAAAGAGGCGCCAGCAGCAACAGTCCTGCCAGATAACCTTTTCACTTTTGAAGGGAGTGCAATGGGTCAGATCAATCTTGAACCCGATACTGATGGGGAAGTTCAACCAGGAGAAACAGTGGAGTTACCAGATGTTCCACCACTGGCACTACCATTTGCTGTCCCATCAGGAGCCGGGGAACTGCTAGGTGAAGAGCTGGCTACCACAATAAATTACATGGTTTCTCATCAGCTCCAGGAGCTTACTATGGATGAGACAGCCACAAAACATGAGCCTCCAAGCAACTGTGAGTTGTTAAAAGTTCCTACTGTGAATCATGTTATATGGGGTCACATGGGACCCGGCATGCAAAGTCAAGAGATTAAAATGCAGAGGATTTTAAAATTATTGGCTGCTGGCATTATGGCGTTCGCAAAAACTATGAATGTTGGTTATGTGACCAGAACACACCAAGAGGCTCTAGGTAGCTATGTAACACCCATTTTGAGAGCAACTGTCCCAGGAAAAGGGCTATTAGACCCAACATTAATCCCAGATATGCTGCGCTTTGTAAGCCAGCAAATATCTAACCACCTGATCTGTTGTTTGGCGCAGACGTTACCAAACAGGTCAAAGAATTAAATGAAGACGCAAAAACAATGAGCCTGATGAGACCAATGATGCCCGGCAGACCGCTGAAGAGAAAATATCCTTACAGAACCACCTCAGCAGTAGCGATTGACGCTTTCTCGCTGAATTGGGGTGGAATGTATATATATGCATTTCCACTGTTCTGTCTCCTAAATCGTTGTCTGCTTAAAATCTAGCAGGATGTACTGGTGATACCCAACTGGTCTTCCCAGCCATGGTATATTTGATCCTGCAGCTGATGACACAACCCCTGATGGCTGTTCCCAACGGGATTTATTGATGCATCCGGTAACTGGCGAATGCCATCCGTTGTATGACTGTATTGATTTGTTAATTTGCAGATTCTAAGAAGGCGATATCTGGGGCATGGATTGTCGGGTCGAACTGTGGACATGCTTATTGCATCTTGGAGATCCAGTACTCAAAAGCAGTATGTTTGTATGTAAAAAAATGGTAAGTTAACTGTGTACAAAATAATATTGACTATTGTACAGCACGTATTTCACATGTTCTGGAGTTTCTGTCAACCCTCTACTAAGTTATTGTGCAATCAATACAGCGAGAAGTGCTTTATCATCATATTTAGTGATTAAGTCAGACAAACATTTGATTGGATCTCACCCTCTCGTTGTTCGATTAATGAAAAGGATTTTCAATTCCAGACCTCCCAAACCTACATATATGGCTATTTGGGATGTGAGTATCGTCCTCAGAATACTACGTGAGTGGTTTCCCGTCTCATCTTTGTCTTTGAACTAAATCACCATGAATGCCATGCTTATGGCATTGGTTTCAACGCAAAGGGTACAGACGTTACAAAAATTACAGTTAGATAGAATGGAAACTGCTGTGGACAATGTCACGTTTTACATTTATGACCTCCTCAAACAAAGCAGGCCAGGTGTCACAGGGTTAAAAATAGTATTTTCAGCATATCCCACGGATCCATCCTTATGCGTAAAAACACATCTGACGCAATACATTGCAGCTACAGAGGGCTTACATAACATGGAGACAGGATTATTTATCAGTTATAAAAAAACCACATAAGAGAGTGTCAGTTAACACTATTTCGAGATGGTTGAAACAATTCTTGATTGATGCAGGTATTAACACTGATGTGTTTACATCTCATTCCACTAGGGCATCAGCTATGTCGGCAGCCAAAGCGAGGGACGTGCCCGTCAACCATATTTTGACGGCCGCCGGATGGGCAAATGAGCTGATGTTTCAGAATTTCTATCATCGGCCGATTGTCGATCCAGGGCTGTTTGCCAATGCCATTTTAAGTTCTGTTTAAGTGCCCTGGGATTAAGGGGTACTGTTGTTTGTTTCTATTTTTAAATAAACCTTATTACTGTATTAAATGCAATGTTACTACTAATGCATTAATTTCTCATTCGAGTCAATCAATGCAGTGGGATGCCGAGATTTGTAATCTGCGGCATGAAATCACAAAGCTTTGAACTCTTCACAGAATCACTCACGTGACTCCAAAGTAAAATAGTAAGATTAAATGAGAACTTACCAGTTTGAAGTTTGATCTTGATTTTATGAGGAGTTACGTTGGTGATTATGTGCCCGCCACGCCCAACCCTCTCTAATAAAGGATCATCTGGTAGTTCTCGAGTCACGCATCTTACTATGTCACTTCGGTGTTGTTATTTGTGATTTCATACCGCTGCTTTGAAGATTGGTGCGCATGCAGCCTGGCGGGACTTCTTCACGTAATCACCAACGTAACTCCTCATAAAATCAAGATCAAACTTCAAACTGGTAAGTTCTCATTTAATCTTACTATTCATCTCCCTGAACCTGTTGATCATTTTGCTGCCACTTGCATAATAGGCACAGATCCCTCATTTTCCTTGTTCTGCTTAACACCTTTCTGCTCCTATTTCTGCTCCACCTTTCTGTCGAAGAAATTAATTTAGAGGGAAATTAAAGGAAAAATCTAAAATTATAGACTTTGTAGGTTTGCGTCAAGAGATTTTATTGCATGATATCATGGAGAGATGGCAGCAGTAAACTACCCACCACTTCTCTGACTTCAAAGCAGAATTAGCCAACATTTATATATATATTAATGATTTAGACGAGGGAATTGAATGCAACATCTCCAAGTTTGCGGATGACACAAAGCTGGGGAGCAGTGTGAGGAGGATGCTAGGAGGCTGCAAGGTGACTTGGATAGGCTGGGTGAGTGGGCAAATGCATAGAAGATGCAGTATAATGTGGATAAATGTGAGGTTATCCACTTTGGTGGCAAAAACAGGAAAGTAGACTATTATCTGAATGTTGGCCGATTAGGAAAAGGGGAGATGCAACGAGACCTGGGGGTCATGGTACACCAGCCATTGAAAGTAGGCATGCAGGTGCAGCAGGCACTGAAGAAAGCGAATGGTATGTTAGCATTCATAGCAAAAGGATTTGAGTATAGGAGCAGGGAGTATTGCATACAGTTTTGATCTCCAAATCTGAGGAAAGACATTCTTGCCATAGAGGGAGTACAGAGAAGGTTCACCAGACTGATTCCTGGGATGTCAGGACTTTCATATGAAGAAAGACTGGATAGACTTGGCTTGTACTCGCTAGAATTTAGAAGATTGAGGGGGGATCTTATAGAAACCTACAAAATTCTTAAGGGGTTGGACAGGCTAGATGCAGGAAGATTGGGCCCGATGTTGGGGAAGTCCAGGACAAGGGGTCACAGTTTAAGGATAAGGGGGAAATCTTTTAGGACCGAGATGAGAAAAACATTTTTCACACGGAGAGTGGTGAATCTCTGGAACTTCCCTGCCACAGAAGGTAGTTGAGGCCAGTTCATTGGCTATATTTAAGAGGGAGTTAGATGTGGCCCTAGTGGCTAAAGAGATCAGGGGGTATGGAGAGAAGGCAGGTACGGGATACTGAGTTGGACGATCAGCCATGATCATATTGAATGACCGTGCAGGCTCGAAGGGCCGAATGGCCTACTCCTGCACCTATTTTCTATGTTTCTATGTTATACTATGAAGTAAGTAACTTCAGTTTACTTTTGTTAGATACTATTCTACAAAAGCATTCAATCACCACATGGGTTCCAACTATTTAATGTCATAACATACTGTTCGTTTATGTTAATCTTATTCAACAACAGATGGTTCACACAAATCTAACGCAAAACAAGGGAATCTTGACGTCTGAAGAAGGGTTGCCTATTTCCTTCGCTCTATAGATGCTGTATCACCTACTGAGTTTCTCTGGCATTTTTGTCAATCATGACATAAATCTAGCTCATCTTTCAAGCAGCCCACGCCACCATCCCCATTTCGAGCCAATCATAAGGCTCCCATTTACTGCAACGTTCAGTGTTAAGATGCAGCATGGAAACAGGCCCTTCGGACCACCGAGTCCTCGCTGACCAGCGATCCACGCGCACTAAGGCTGTCCTACACACACTAGGGACATTAAGGGCTTGCTTCACTTGGCCGTCGTTTGCGTGTCACGCAGATGACGCATGAAAATTTTGTACATCACAAAATGCTGCGACGACGCCCGTCACTGCCTATGTCATCACGCACCATTCGTGCTTAATGCGCACCATGCGCGCATCACATGCGTGTCACGACCCGCGCGTGACGCATAAATTATGTCGTGTAAATTACGCGCAAATGATGGCTAAGTGGGACAGGTCCTTTACGCCAGGCCAATTAACCTGCAAACCTGTACATCTTTGGCGTGTGGGAAGAAACCGGAGCACCCGGGGAAAACCCACACGGTCACGGGGAGAACTACAAACTCCATACAGACAGCACTTGTCACCGATTGATAAGGAAAAAATACAAAATACTGGATAACAGTGGGTAACCATGTGAACAATTTTACGTGACCCACTTCAATTTACACCTGTCAAATATGATTAAAAACGTCTGCATGGTTTGAGAACGCAGAGCCGTCTCGTGATCGACTGTTCTACTTGTCTGACCAATTCTGACCTCGTCTGTCCTTCCTGCTATGTGTACATTATTCCGAATGCCCTGCTCACTCCCTCTCCCTGTGTACTGTTACTCTCACCTCCTCTCTCCGTGTACTGTTGCTCTCACTCCCTCTCTCTCTCTGTACTGTTACTCTCACTCCCTCTCTCCCTGTGTATTGTTACACTCACTCCCTCTCTTCCTGTGTACTGTTACTCTCAGTCGCCCTTTCCCTGTGCTCTGTTACTCTCACTCCCTCCCTCCCTGTGTACTATTACTCTCACTCCCCCTCTCCCTGTGTACTGTTGTTCTCACTCCCTCTCTCCCTGTGTACTGTTACTCTCACTCCCCCTCTCCCTTCTTCCGGAAGTGGCTGCGCTGCCTGGCAGCTGCAGCTCACCTGCAGTCCGTCTGTTTTTTCTTTTCATTTTGTCGTCTTGTGTCTGTTTTAGTTAGAATTTTGGTTTATTAGGCTGTGTATATGTGTGGTAGGAGAAACAGGGTTTTAGTCTCTCCCTTAGGGGGGATGCAACTTTTCTTGTCGTGTCCCCCATCACCGTCTCCGTCTGTGCTGAGGCCTAATGGCGGAGCTGGTGGCCTCGGAGCTGTAGCGGCGTTCCAGTGGCGGCGGCGACCCGGCTTCAGAGCTGCGGTGCTCCAGTGTTCCAGCGGCGACCCGGCTTCAGAGCTGCGGTGCTCCAGCGGCGACCTGGCTTCAGAGCTGTGGTGCTCCAGCGTTCCAGCGGCGACCCGGCTTCAGAGCTGTGGCGGTGTTCCAGCGTTCCGGCAACGGCGGAGACGGCAGCCTGGCTTCTGAGGTACGGCCGCGGGCCTAGTGGACGATAACATTGGAGGCCTGGATCGCCTCAACGCAGAGGGAGAATAAGGAGGGAAGAAGACAAAGGCTTTAAGAATTTTGCCTTCCACCACAGTGAGGAGGTGCCTGGTGAATTCACTGTGGTGGATGTTAAATATGTGTTTATTGTGTGTTTTGTTTTTTATTATATGTTATGAGTGCAAGGTAATGAAATTTCATTCAGACCGAAAGATCTGAATGACAATAAAGGATACTTTACTTTACTTTGTACTGTTACTCTCACTCCCTCTATCCCTGCAAACAGTTACTCTCACTCCGTCCCCCTGTGTAAGCCGCGTCTCTTCATGTAAGGCGCAACAGGGCGTGTTTACCACCTTCACCTGCAAGTCATCGGGAATATGGTGTCAGGCATCCCGGTATTTTGGCGACGGCGTCTACAAGCAGCAAGAAAAAATAGTTTCTGTTCTGAGCCACTGTTCAACAGAGCAAAGGAGCTGAAATATGTGGAATGTGTCTCTTGCCCAGAGTAGGTGAGTCGAGGACCAGAGGACATAGTTTTAAGGTGAAGGGGAAAAGATTTAAAAGGAAACTGAGGGGTAACTTGTTCACACAAAGGGTGGTAGGCATACAGAACAATTTACCAGAGGAGGTGGTTGAGGCTGGGACTATCACAACGTTTAAGAAACAGTTGGACAGGTACATGGATAGGACAGGTTTGGAGGGATATGGGCCAAACACAGGCAGGTGGAGCTGGGACTTGTTGGTCTGTGTAGACAAGTTGGGCTAAAGAGCCTGTTTCCACACTGTCACTCTATGATTCTATGACTATGGTGCTGTGAGCTGAAGAACAAAGCGCTGGAGGCACTCAGTAGGTCAGGCAGCATCTGCGGAGGGAATGTGGACAGATCAGGTTTCGAGTCGTGACCTTCTTCAGAGTGATGGAGGGAGAGAATCTGGGGCACTAAAAATGTTTTCTCTTCCACAATAATTTTCCACAAATTGCCCTTCGGTGCATTTGCTTATTTGCTCTTGTCACAGATACTCGTCAATCATTTGCTTCTCTTCTCCTTTCCTTCCCCCCCCCCCCCCCCCCTTCTCCTGTGCCCCACCTGGACTTGCACCTAATTGCACCAAATGGCCTACTCCTGCACCTATTGTCTATTGTCTCCCCTCCCACCTATATAGCTCCTCTAACTTCATAATTGTGCAATTATAAGTGCAAATTCATTTCACTTGCACTTTATGTGCAATGTGACGAATAAAACTGATTGTTGATAATTCGCAGCGCTTCAATCCTTTTGTCTCACCCTTCTGTCTTTTTTATCTCTGGCCTTTGTCTAACCCTCGTGCAGAGGGGTAGGTATCTGCACTTTATATTCAGTATGTGTTATCAATACATTTACCATATAGTCATAGAATGATACAGTGCAGATACAGGCCCTTTGACTCAACTTGCCCACACCGGCAAACATGTCCCAGCTACACCTACTCTGGGAAGAGGCTATGCATCTACCCGATCTGTTCCTCTTGTGATATTATGCACCTCAATAAGATCACCCCTCATCCTCCTGCGTTCCAATGAATACGGTCCCAGTCTACTCAACCTCTCCATATACCTCAAACCCTCTAGTCCTGGCGACATTATCGTAAATCTTCTCTGTACCATTTCCAGTTTGACAACATCTTTCCATCAACACTGTGCCCAGAACTCAATCTGATAATTTCCTTTACCCAACATGCAATTCAAGGCGCAAGGCATTGGACAGAGAGCGATGAGTCGGAAACACGGCGTCAAGCTTGTGTTAGTTCCCTGGGGTGTGGCGGGAAACTGAAAAACTCAGCGCAGAATACTAATGCACCTTTTATATTCATCCAATACATTGTTGATATTTTCTCATCTAACCTACCACAGGAATACCTGGGGGAGTCTAGGACTAGAGGACATAGCCTCAGAATTAAAGAATGGTCTTTTAGGAAGGAAATGAGGAGGAAATTATTTTGTCAAAGAGTGGTGAATCTGTGGAATTCTTTGCCACAGAAGGCTGTGGAGGTCAAGTCAGCGGATATTTTTAAGGCAGACACAGATAAGATTCTTGGTTAGTACGGGTGTCAAGGATTATGGGGTGAAGGCAGGAGAATGGGGTTGGAAAGGAGAGATAGGTCAGCCATGATTGAATGGCAGAGTAGACGTGATGGGCCGAATGGCTTAATTCTGCTCCTATCACTTTTGACCTTCAGCTTGAAGTAGTTGAATCCTATCCCCTCCAATTCAGTGGGAACAGGCGTCCTGACATGAAACATCGCATATCCATGTCCTCCACAGATGCTGCCCGACCCGCTGAGTTAATCCAGCGCTTTATTTTTATTTGTAATCCAGTATCTGCAGTTGCTTGTGTCTCCTCTCCATGTCTTGATGCTGCCCTACATTCTGCCCGCACTCACCGAGGTCCCACACACACACACGCACTCGTCGCCCACTGTGGGAACCAGAGCAGGGACCACGTCACAAGCACATCGGACACTGACTCGGGTAACAGCTTGCATGAGCCGCGTGTTTATTGATGCAGTGTTGCAGAGGGTGAAATCGGTCGAGTGAAGAAAGAGCATGAGTACTGGATGGTGCATGTGTGCAGGCGCTGCAGCAGCAGGGGTGGAGCGCCGAGCGCTGGTAAGATATGGTGATGAGGCAGGAGGGATTACACGGTGACCAGCGGCGTGTGTCCACTGTGCTGCTGCACTTCCCATCAGCAACATGATGGATGGAGCTCCCAGGACTTGACGCAACCACCATTAAAAATACTCTTCAATCACATTGATTCACAACGCAATTACTTTAATAACATTAGAATAACATCAACAGATTTTGCCGGAACAACGCTGGTGCTGATCAATCGCGTTGCATAGAAATATTTTAAATACAATGCAGAATTATACAAATTAAAGCACATTTTAGGACTCCTTTAAATAAATTACATCATCCACCACATCCAACATTTCGATTTACAAACTCACCTTCTGTTTATACTTTGAACAACTGATCACCGATTCAAGAAATCTCACAGGGATAAAGTGAAATCTGCAGCGACCAGCAGTTTGATCAAAGTAACCGGAGCAATGAGCCCACAGCACAGAACGGTTCTCTTGACTTACGGCAACAATGAAAGTGGTTGATTTATCAATCGCCATGGTGATGAACTCAGTGAGATAACCAGACTGCATCACAACAACCTCAATCCCAGCGATCCCGCACAGTCAGAATATCCCAGTGGGGGGCATTTTATCCCAGTCGGAAGATGTAGTCAAGAGAGGGTCGGAGATGCGGACATATTTATACAGTTTTAAAACATAATAGGCTGTGGGTTGAGCATCAAAAATGTGCAGAGATTTAACTTTCGTGACTCATGTCTGGGAACTACTTGAAATTTTGCACAGATTTAGATAAAATTTAATTGAAGAGGAAGTCGTAACTCATCAGTGCCAAAAGTTGCACATTAAGCTAATTAGAAAATGAGATCGAAAAAGTCATGAGGTGAAGACGCCCTGCCAGCCAGCTCCATAAGAAGGTTGAAGAAAACGGGGTAAAAAAACGCTGAAAAAAGACTTACTTGCCGTCTGAAGTCTCAGTACTGATTAGTTCTGATCTGGTGAGTGACGTTATCAGCCCTGCGACAACATGCAACGGACACCAGAAGAAAAACTGAAAACCCGGCTACCGACCACTCGGGATCCGGTAGGCCGTTCTGAAGCCTCGGTCTCGGGTAGAACCCGATCCCAGGAAGACATTGCAGGAAAAAAACCTTCTGGAGCTGAAGAATTTAAAACGAAACTGGAGATGGAAGGATTGAAAACTCTTATTGAAAAAGAGATGGCAAGTATCAAAACTGAAATATTGAATTTAAAGAAAGATATGAAAAAGTTGAATATTAAGGAGGAAGTTGAAAGAATGAATGAAGTGAAAGATTTGAAAACTGAAATAAAAGACTTGAAGACTGAAATCACTGAATCTGCTCAAGCACTGAAAAAAAGAGATTACGGACAAATTAAAAGAGCAGAACAAACAGATGAAAATTAAAATCGAAACCCTGGTGAAAGACAAGCTGTCTGAAGTGGAAGAAGCATTAAATCTACATTCGACAGATATAAGCATTATTAAAGACTTAGCCGAAGCATCGGCTCGGAACTCAGACAGAGATATACAACGCTTATCTGAACTTCTGTACAAGATAACAGAAAAATGCACGGAGTTGGAAGGCTACCAAAGAAGGTCGAACCTTAGGATTGTGGGTATTCCGGAAGGCATGGAAGGGAATAACCCACGAGAATTTACAGCAGATTTACTGCAACAAGTTTTAACCTTAGATCAGAAACCCTTACTGGCTCGTGCACATAGAGTGAAGAGGCGTTTTACAGGACCTGGTGCTCCCCCAAGACAAATGATATTAAAAGTACAGCATGATTACGAACTGGAAGAAATGATGGGTAAGATTGTAAGAAGTAAAAATCTTACTTTTGATGGAGCACGGATCAGTATTTACCGAGATTATCCTGCTGAAGTTTCCAAGAAACGAAACGCATTCAGGGAGACTAAAAGAATTCTGAGAGAATTGAAGGATGTAAGGTATACTCTGAGATACCCCGCTACCTTGAGGGTGACCCATGACAATCAAGATCATTTCTTCAAGAACCCACAGAATGCACTGGACTTTGCGCAGAGGATTAAGAATCAAGAAGACTGAATAATATTTCACTTTTGAACTATATTAATGAATAAACTGTATGTTCGCATTTGGTTTAAAGGATTACCGGATTATGGACTGGTTATAGACTGGCTACAATCAAGAAAGATGAAGAAATGAGTGGACTGGGTCCCTACATCAAAGACGTGGACTGGAGTTTCTCTTATGGATATTATTAATTAGAATAATAACAATACTAATAGAAATAATTAATACATTATAAAATACTAATATACTAAAACCTAACCCGTAGTATTGTTACTAACTAAAACAATAATAAATACTAATCACTAAGGCTTAGGTATAAGCAATTTCCTTATTACTTCGCACATATATATACTTTACTCATCAATAATTAATACTAATCTACGTAAAATTTAAATAAATAGTAATTAGTAAATATATTTCCTAAGATCATACATTTGATTATACCAATAATAGTTAAGATTTCCTTGATCTTTGCATTTAAATATGTTATAGGATTGATGAAACATTTTAGAATTATATATTCCCGTTAAAATACCTTTTGTAAGACAATAACTTTAAGGACTTATGGAGCTGGCGAGTTAACATCATCTACACTGGAAGTCTGTAGATGGCTAGCCATGCTAGTATGGCTTTCACTAACTGCACCTACTATAGCTGTAGTTTTTCATTACTTTTCACTATTTACTAACCCTTTTTTCTATTTTCTGTTTTTTTATATTACTTCATGTTTTTATTTTTTTACATCACAGTGGACTCGCAATCAGAAAAGATATATCCGTGCGAGATATTTGAAAATCTTGAAACTCGTCCATCCGGAATTCGGGGGTAAGGTTGGGTATGTCGAGCTGAGA
Source organism: Raja brachyura (assembly GCA_963514005.1). The sequence goes on from CAUPSL010001433.1 coordinate 253,240, forward strand.
CATGTGAACCATTATAGACCACCTTAAATAAAATGCAGGACTTAAAAAAGAATTGAGGGAATGAGGGAATAATCTTTGGCAGTTGGAATGTTAAAGGTCTTAATGAACCTATTAAAAGGGGCAAAGTATTGGCACAATTGCAAGCACTTAAAATCGACGTTGCGTTTCTTCAAGAGACACATCTAAAAAAAGATGCCGAGCATAGATTAAAGGCTAAATGGATTGACAAAATATATCATTCCTCTTTTACTCATAAATCTAGAGGTGTAGCAATATTGATACGTAAAGGTACTTTATTTAAGCATACATCAACTATAATTGATAAAGATGGAAGATTCATTATTGTAACGGGAGAATTATATGCTCAAAAAGTAATATTAGCCAATATATATTGCCCAAATTTTGACAGTCCAATTTTTTTAAAGAAAATATTTAATACAATTCCTGATCATGCACAACATAATTTAATAATTGGAGGAGATTTAAATTGTACTTTAGATCCTTATTTAGATAGATCGTCAGGACAGAGGAAATTTAAATCACACTCCAGTGATTTAATAAATGCATACATTGATACTAGTAAAGTTAGAGATGTTTGGAGAATGGAACACCCAACAGGACGAGATTATTCATTTTACTCCTCGGTACATAAAACAGATTCTAGAATTGACTATTTCCTTGTAGATATAAAGCTTATTCCATACATCTATAACTCTAAATACCACAGCATCATTATTTCAGATCACGCTCCATTAACATTTAATATTAAATTTAATGATAACATGAAAATACGAGGACAATGGAGACTGAATCCACAAATTTTGAAGGATAAATTAACTAATGAATATATTATAAAGCAGATTAAGACTTTTTTTGAAATAAACGATAAACCAGAAATATCTCCATCCCTACTATGGGAAACTTTTAAGGCTTTTACTCGTGGAATTATGATATTTTCACAAGCATTTTATAACAAAGAAAAGCGGAAGGAACAAAATATTCTGGAAACGGAGATAAAACAATTAGATATAGAAAATGCTCTCAACCCTACAATGATAACACATAATAAAATTACTGCATTAAAATATAAATTAAATAAGATATATGCTGACCAAGTGGTTAAATTATATCAATACACAAAACAAATACAATTTGAATTGGGGACAAACCACAAAAATTACTGGCTCGCCAATTACGAAAAATACAGGGAGAAAAAATAATACATCGGATTAAATCAGAAAATGGTGAATTCTTAACACAAAATAACAATATTAATGAGAGATTTTTACAATATTATAAAGATTTATATTCATCCAAAATGACTGAAAATCAGATAGGAATTAATACATTCTTAAACGACTGTAATTTAATAGGATTGGATGTAGATGATACAAAACTATTAAATGCTGAAATAACAGTTAAAGAAATTGAGGATTCTATTATATCATTAAAAAACGGGAAAACTGCAGGGCCAGATGGTATTGGCTCGGAATTTTATAAATCATACAAGGATCTGATAACACCTTATTTGAAGATACTTTACGAATATATATATGCGCAAGAGTTTACCAGGAACACTAAACAAATCCATTATAACATTCATACCAAAAATGGATAAAGACCTAGATGATCCGGGATCATATAGAGCTATTGCTCTCTTAAATACGGATCAAAAGATATTAACTAAAATATTAGCTAAAAGATTAAGTGTAGTGATTAATAAAATAATACACCCGGATCAAACAGGATTTATACCTAAACGATACTCATCATATAACTTGAGACGATTGTTTAATATTATATACTCGAAAAGGAGTTATAATAAAGACTTAGTAATAATATCGTTAGATGCAGAGAAAGCTTTTGACCAAGTTGAATGGCCATATTTGTTTGCGGTTATGGAAAAGTTAAATTTGGGAGACAAGTTTATAAAATGGATCAAATTACTATATACTAATCCAACTGCTAGAATCTTAACTAACCAAATGATATCCACCAAATTTAATTTATTTCGAGAATGCAGACAAGGTTGTCCCCTATCACCATTATTATTTGCGTTGGCTATAGAACCATTAGCTACTCAGGTAAGATTACATCCCAAAATTTTTGGATATGAAACTAACGAAACAAGAAATAAAATTTCTCTATATGCAGATGACGTATTATTATATATTAAAAAACCTGAAATTAGCATACCTAATTTATTGAATTTAATAACTCAATTCGGCTCGTTTTCTGGATACAGAATCAATTGGAATAAAAGTGAATTTATGCCATTAACACAAGATAATTTAACTGTATTAAAACAATTTCCTTTTAAGATTGTTAATGAACAGATTAAGTACTTAGGAATTCACGTTACAAAAAAATATGATTCTTTATTTAAATATAATTTTTTACCTATATTAAATAAATTATCTAAGAATATTCTATATTGGAGAACTCTACCTATCTCAATGATAGGTAGAATTATTGCGATAAAAATAATTTTTCTCCCACAATTATTATATTTATTTCAAATGATCCCGATATATCTTTCTAAGAATTTAAAAAAAAAGGTTGACTCTATAGTCACTAATTTTGTTTGGGACTATAGGAGCCATAGAATAAATAAAAAATATTTATGCAAATCGAAAATTAATGGAGGTTTAACATTACCTAATTTTATATTTTATTACTGGTCAGTTAATATTAAGAATATGAACTTCTGGTGGGTGGAACTTGATGAAAATCCAAACTGGTTACTTATGGAAAAGGAAGACTGCTTACCGTATGAAATCAGTTCCATATTATTCTCTAAAATTAAAATATTTAAGAAAATTTATCGAGAAAACCCAATAATTAATAGTGGAATTAATATTTGGAAACAGTTAAAAAGAACGTTAAAACTAGAAGATATCCCATTAGTTCTTCCCATTGTTAATAATGTAAGTTTTAAACCATCCCAGGAAAATTTAGGATTCTTACAATGGAAATATCAAGGAATTAATAAGATCAGTGACCTTTACAGGGACAATCTTTATCTTTCATTTAAAGAAATACAGGAAATATATGGACTACACTCAAAACACTACTTCAGATATCTACAAATAACTGACTACATTAAAACAACTACACAGGAATATAAAAAGAGAAAGACGGGAATTCTAGATGAATGCTTAAATAAACACCCAAACACGGAAAAATTAATATCATACATTTATAATATTTTATTAGAAAATGATATACCCAATACGGAAAAGTACAGACAACTATGGGAAAATGAAATAGGTAAAACAATTGAATCTGATATCTGGGATGAAAGTTTACGATATATACATAATTGTTCATTAAATTCTAGACACTCTCTGATACAATTCAAAGTTTTACATAGATTGCATTTTTCAAAATCTAAATTACATAGAATGTTTTCTAATGTATCTCCTATATGTGACAAATGCCAATACCCAGAAGCTAATTTAACAGATTCTTTTACAACTTGTATAAAAATTACGAATTTTTGGTTGGAAATATTTAAGGTAATCTCGAATGTTGTAAATAAGAATCTAGTTCCAGACCCAAAATTAATAATATTGGGAATATTAGAAAGGGATCAATTATTCACGACAGCACAAAGAACTTTCATAGATTATAGTTTAATAATTGGTAAAAAATTAATTTTACAATTTTGGAAAGGCCCCATACCCCCTACAATCAAATTGTGGATTTCAGGAATGGCGGAGACTTTACACTTGGAAAGAATAAGACTTGCACTTTTAGGCAAGTTAGACCAATTTAATGTGATTTGGTCTCCATTCCTTGAATATCTTAAGGGATCAATATGACTCGGTTTGAGGACCTGACCGAGACCTGAACGAAGGATTGGACGAAGAATAATACATTATTGATCACGGATATATTACTATATAAATACTGTTTGTATAATATACCACTGTTATTTTATTTACTTTTTTCTTTTGGTTATTTTATAACTATCTTTATGTTAATCATTTTTCACACTTTCCTACTTTTCACTATAAAAAAAATATAATAAAATGTTTAGAAGTATATATAAGAAAAGGTGGTAATTATTACCTATCTCTTTATCAAGAATGTTGTTTTAATATGTACTTATACTTGTACTTATACTTCTAATAAAAAATATTCAACAAAAAAAAGAAAAAGCAAGCACCATCTAGTGTTCAATGCTCATATTACTCCATGGGGAGCCTAATTGTAGCGATGTTACAAAACTTACCTTCAGCGGCGCTGCAGTTCTGCTACTCGCCGTGTGCGCGCCTTTGGCACCTTTGGGGGGGGGGGGGGGGGGGATTAAAATGCCGTTTTCTCCTGCCTGTTGGAGGCAGACTTCCTGTGGCTACTAGCTGCTGAAGAAAAATTGATCCGACTTCCGATCGCCGATTTTTGTTGTTGTTAATTGCCCTCAATGCCTATAACGTGACGGATCACATGAACGGGACAAAACAATGGGTAAGTTGTCTATTTTACATATAAACTTGATTCTTGGGATGGCTTTAATCAAATTCTACGTTGCAAAAATGTGATTTGGGCCCCATACGAACCGGCAGTGTTTTTCCTGCCGATATGGGGTTCAAATTCACCGCAAATGCAACGTTCCAATTGATCGCGTTCCAGGAAAACCCACTCGCAAGATTATTTAAATGCTCTTTTTCTTGGACAATCATGTCATAAGAGCATCTAATTCATCTATATTTTTTGTTATTGTCTACCCATAGTCAATATTCTTATACTAAATATCAGTTTTAGTTCCATGTGCAAAAAAAAATTTTAAATGATTATATTGAGTGGATGGTTCTAGGTTAATTTATGGGAATTAAACATTAAATTCCTTCCATCTGGCATATGAATTAATGACAGTGAGATTTAAAAATCATGTTATATTGTGAAATCTTGTGTGAATGGGATTAGTTTGTTATTTGGATACTTAGGCTATTTAAAAATATATATCATTTTCTTAAGAAATGAAATCTACAGGACCGTCTTAATGGGAAAGTAGTGGGCAGAAAGGTATGTAATGCGTGGTTTGAAGAACAAAAACTTGGGAGTTTACAATGCCAAAATTGAAAAGTTGAGGAAAAACAAGGTGTACAGAGTTGCTTATTGGTTACAATCTGAGCAGTATGATGATGCTACTGATTATGACATGCCAATGTACTAGCTAGCAACTGATCTTCTCCATAAAGACTTGGTCTATTGCTAGAAATTGTAATTTATTTACCTATCTGTTATGGACTTACACCATATAATACAATAATATTAAAGTTCTGATCTTGAGAATATCACATTTTTGACTTTTCAAGGCAGTCTGGGTGTTTATTACTATTTCCGTCAAAACGGTCCATTTTATAATTGACTACAATTAGGTAATTAACTAATTATATGCTTTCATTTCAGGTCATCCAAGTAAGATGTTTTATATTTGTTTCAGAATGCTTCAATCGATAATAACTGAAAATGTCATACAGTTCTCTTAATTTTTAAGAAAGTTATGGGCATTTTGACTGTCCACGATCACAACTCTTGTGATAAGTCAATGCAAAAGCAATAGGGAACAAGATGCTAATTTCTGAGTATGAAAATGGCCATAACTGTTTTAATACTGAAGATATGAAAGTGAATTAGGTGTCAAATTTAACTTCTTTTCATGCTTTATCTGATGGGATAAATTGCAGACTTGATTTTTTAAATCTCAAAGTTTTGTAACATTGCTACTAATTCCGTGCTGCTATTTAAACCATATATTATTATACCATATATATATATGGTATAATACATGAATCTGACTGTAATTATATATAATTATCCTTATCATATCATATCATCATATCATACCATATATATATTAAAACTCTGTGGCCGACTGCCGCCAACCGTCTGCCGCGTCTCCGCCCTTTGATGTCACGCTCCGCCGAAAAAGGACCCTTGGACGCCGCCGTTTTCCCACCTGCCCGGACGTTACGCTCGCGCTTTCCCGACGGCGCTCCCCGTCACGTTTGGACGTCGTTACCTACACCGTTTTTAATAAAATCCGTCCCCCCCCCCCCTTTTTCGAAAATCGAACTGCTCTCACCCATAGAACGTTGGTAAACATTCCATCGTGTCATGTCACAATGCCCAAGGCTCACAGATGGCCAATCGGAACGGATCTCATTTACATCTGCATCAGCCCCAGCCCCCTGATGTTCCATTGTGTGATGTCACAATGCCATCCCTCACAAATGGCCAATCGGAATGGATCTCATTTACATCTGCCTTGGCCCCAGCCCCAGCAGCCTGTGTGGACATGTGAGTGGGGGGACATTGCCGGCTCGCGTTGCCTTGGAAACCTTTTCAAGAACATTCTTCCCCAACGGTCATTTGGATTTCGTTTCTCGACAGCGATCGATCTAAACGCTGGATTTCTGCCGTTTTTTCATTTTTCATTTGACACTTTTGTTTTGAAAATCTTATTATCGATTTACACTTTTTTCAAAAGGTAAATGTAGACGATGTTTTCAATATTTAATTATATTTGAATAATTCTTTTTATTAAGTTCGCCGTTATTTGCTCTGCCAAATTAACACACATTTTCCCGTTTTTTTAAATATTCTCTCTTTTTTCAAAGTACTCCATTACTCCACTTTGAAGAGATTGCTTTTTTCTTTGCCGATTTCCACAGCCGTGTTTATCAAATGTTATCTTTAGACAAGTGATAATTTTATTTCATTTTCTGGTTTTCATTGCGTATCTATACTTTACATTAGACAAGTAATTTTTTTTAAATGCTTTAAAAAACCCCATTAAAAATCCGTTTAAAAAAAATATTTCAATTTACAGCATTTTTAACAGTTTTAATTCTGTTATTTACATCTGCCTCAGCCCCAGCCCCCCCTCCCCCGCCTGATGTTCCAGCACGTTCCATTGTGTGATGTCACAATGCCATCCCTCACAAATGGCCAATCGGAATGGATCTCATTTACATCTGCCTTGGCCCCAGCCCCAGCAGCCTGTGTGGAAGCACTTGTGGGAACAGAGAAAGAGGATTTGGGGTGAAAGGGAGTGGGGAATAGATGGACTGCCCCTACCCCTCCCTCACTACCAGCCCACTCTTTCCCCTATCTCCACCCACCCCTCTCCCCCTCCCTCCACACTCTTCCACTTCTCTCCCCCTTCCCCGCTTAGTGTGTGACTGGAGCCGGCGCTTAGTGTGTGTGACTCTGGGGGCGGGAACGCTTAGTATGTGTGACGACACACGCCCCTCCTGCCGAAGTCCAGATGAACTTACAAAGGAGGGTTACACAAAAAGCTGGAGAAACTCAGCAGGTGCAGCAGCATCTAAGGAGCGAAGGAGATAGGCAACGTTTTGGGTCGAGACCTTTCTTCAGCCCCCCCCCCCCCCCCCCGCGTGCTCATTCCAGCTGTGGGCTTCCAGAGTCAGAAGCCGCTTCTTTCTCTCCCTCTTCATTTAGCAGCCCAGCTCCCCCCCCCTTTCTTTACTCACCTCCTCCCCTCTCCTTCCTTCCTCTCTGCTCTCTACCAAAGATCCTATACACAATCGTCTGCCCCCCCCCCCCCCCCCCCGGCCGAGCTCTGTCACGCTGGCGGAAGCAACAATTGGTTGGTCCCCCCGCTGCATTTCACCGCCCTCAGATCTCTCCGTGCATCTTGCTGCCCCCCCCTCTACCTACCCCCCTCTACCTACCCCCCTCTCTCTTCCTCCTCCTCCTTCCTCCCCCAACTCCCTCCCCCACCCTCCCTCCCCTCCACCTCCCTTCCCCCCACCTCTCCCCCTCCCTTCCCACCCCTCCCCTCTCTCTCTCTCCATCTCTCTCCCCCCTCCCCCCCTCCCTCTGTCTCTCCCCATTCTCTCTCTGCCCTCACTCTACGCCCCCCCCTCTCTCTCTAGACGCGGCTGCGAGGTGGGGGCTATGCGTCAGTGGATAGGGCGGTTATGGGGTAAAAGGAACAAATCAATAATATTAATATAATATCAAGCGGGGTAGTTAGTGCGTGTGTGGGGGTGGTTAGTGTATGTGAGACGCTGCATGCAGCCCCGCCCCCCCCCTCCTCGAAAACCAAACGCAAAAAACGCGTAGGAATTTAACATGAGTTCAGAAATACACTCCTTGGACAATTATTGCCCCAGATTTTTAAATCACAAAACTAAATTTTTAAAATATAAACGGCGCTTGCCAGCTGCTGACGTCACAATGCCCACATGCCCACCAATCCATGCCCACCTGCCTCCAGGCCCCGCCGCGGATTAAAGGCGCAGAAAGATAGAGAAAGTTCTGCAGAACAAACATTCTACAACTCCGTTCCACTACAGCTTCTTTGTTCTACAAATCTCAAGGCAGCGATTGCTCATGCGCTGAATCTACTCATAAGTTCTGCAGAAGAAATATTCTATAGCTCCGTTCCGCTATTGGATCACGCGCTGAAGCTTCTCATGACTGGTAGCGCAGCTCGTGAAGCCCTGCGCGCTCATTGCAGCTGTGGGTTTCCCCAAGTCCGAAGCCACTTCTCTCTCCCCCCCCACGCTCTCTCTCTCTCTTCCCCCCCCCCACGCTCGCTCTCTCTCTCTCTCTCTCTCTCTCTCCCCACGCTCTCTCACTCTCTCTCCCTCCCTCCCAACCCCCTGCCCTCCCCCACCCTCCATCCCCTAAACCGCCTCCACACCCTCCCCTCCACCGCCACCTCCCCCCCTGCAACCGCACGTTGTGGGAACAGACCCAACGGGTCTGCACTTGGTCTAGTTATAACTATAAAACTGATCTTGGATAAGTATTTATTTGTTTGTGTGTGATCACATCTTCTCTAAAAAACTACGCGGTAACGGTAAATTTTTTACATATTTAGATAGATTTATCCCGTGGAGTCCAATATTGCCTTATCTGAAACATTCATGCATTATTTTTCAAGTTATTAATCAAAACGTTTAAATATCTGAAATAACTAAGAAAATAAAACCGCCTGGCTTTGGCTGATGACGTGATGATGTTACAATGGGTATGCATGCAGTGTTCCATGTGCTGCGAGTGATGTCACCCAGCCGCCCACTGCCCGGGGCCGCCTGCCCCGCTCCCCTACTTCTCTCCATCCCTCCTCCTCTCCCCACCCTCCTCTCTCTCTCTTCTCTCCCCCCCCTCTCTCTGCCCCTCCCTCTCTGTCTCTGCCCCCTCTCTCTCAGTCTCTGCCCCCGCTCTCTCTCAGTCTCTCTCCAGATGCACCTGCGAGTTTGGGGCTATGCGTGAGTAGACAGGGTGGGATGGGGTAAAAGGTGCGAATGAATGATATTAATATAATATTAAGGGGGGTGGTGTGTGTGTGTGTGTGGGGGGAGGGGTGGTTAGTGTGTGTGTGTGTGGGGGGGGTGGGTAGTATGTATGTGGGGGGGTGGTTAGTGTGTGTGTGACGCCACAAGCCAGCCCCCCCCCCTACCGCAACCGCGCGTTGAGGGGACAGGACCCAACGGGTCTCCCTTGGTCTAGTATTAAACAAAAATAATATGATAAATATAATTGTGTGTATTTTGAATGAAACTGCTGCAGAGGTCCGGCTCCTGAACCAGCCTAATTAATGGGTGAGGGCAGTTCCTGTGGGTTCCCCCATTTACTGAACCCCACTGACTGTCAGTGTGCAGAGTGGGGGTCACGGCCACAGTCGGACTGGGCAGTGGCAGGCTGGAGGAAGGCTAAGACATCTTCCACTGATGTGAAAATGCCTAGACCTAACCCGCCCCCCCTTCCCAAGCTGCCCACGGCTGGAGCTAGAGCCGCTTTGAGACCGGCTGCGGGCTCCTTAAGTGTGCCCCCCCCAGCGCGTCCACCTTACCAGCATGCCCTTCAGGATCATCATGGTGATGATGGTGGGGAGCAGCACTGCCCTGCACGCCACCCTGGCCGCCTTCAGCGCCCGCAAAACGCCGGCTCCGTCAGTCCGCCCGCTCGCTCGCTGCAACACTGGTGGCCCGACAGCCCGACCTACCACTCGCAGCACCCACTAGTGGCCCGACCGACCACTGCTCTCAGCACCCACTGGCGGCCCGACAGCCCGACCGATCGTTCACAGCATCCACCAGCCTACCGACAGCCCGACCGATCCTTCACAGCATCCACCGGCCTACCGACAGCCCGACCGATCCTTCACGGCATCCACCGGCCTACCGACAGCCTGACCGACTCTTTGATTTCCTGAAGGGACTTCTGGGTCAAAATGCCTTCCAGATTGTCCCTCTCCATTTTGAACAGTCACGGATCAAGGATTCCCACAAATTCATTATGCTGTTACATTTTCATAAAGGGCGGTCATAAAACCTTTTCTGCATTCTGCAAGATCTTGAGCCTTGATGCCACTTTGTTAATCTGGGAGAAACCAATGCCTATGGTTTACTTAATACTGTCAAGTAATTTGCAAGATTTAACGGATAGCAGTTGGTTTATGTTTCTTGTTGTCACGTGTGTGCAGTACAGTGAAAAGCTTTAACTTGCATGCTATTCAGTCAAATCATGTATTCCACCACCCATCCTGAAGTCAAGAACTAGCTCTTCATCTACCTGACATTGAGGGGGATGTTGTTAATTTGACACTAAGTTACGAGGTACTCTTTCTCCATCCTGTACTGTGTCTCATCATTATTCATGATCCGACAGTGGTGTCATCTGTAAACTTATAGATACGTCATTAGTGACACATTTGGTTAAGCATCTACAAATTTGTGGAGCCTGCTGCAAGTAGTACATGTCTCTGAGACATTAAGGAGGGCAGGAATTAGTTGCACAGTGGACCAAACAATTAGTCTCAGACTGGAGTCTGTATCTTCAGTTACTTATGCCTTCATACAACCGAAATCACTGCCCGTGTTTTCCCCCAATGGGTTTCTTCAGACATATGGAAATATATTCACATTTTCCAAGACTCATTATGGAAATGTTTTGCAGGAGTGTGCTGTACTTGAGGGAACAATGACAAGTTAAGAGAGGAACTTCAAGGATAAAACACAAAGTGCTGGAATAACAGTCTCAGGCATGCACAAGTGAAGACACAGGCTTAGAAACATAGAAAATAGGTGCAGGAGGAGGCCATTCGGCCCTTCGGCCCATTCATTGTGATCATGGCTGATCGTCCATATCAATAACCCGTGCCTGCCTTCTCCCCATATCGCTTGACTCCACTAGCTCCTAGAGCTCTATCTAACTCTCTCTTAAATCCATCCAGTGACTTGGCCTCCACTGCCCTCTGTGGCAGGGAATTCCATAAATTCACAACTCTGGGTGAAAACGTTTTTTTTCTCACCTCAGTCTTAAATGACCTCCCCTTTATTCTAAGACTGTGGCCCCTGGTTCTGGACTCGCCCCACATTGGGAACATTTTTCTTGCATCTAGCTTGTCCAGTCCTTTTATAATTGTATATGTTTCTATAAGAATCCCCCTCATCCTTCTAAACACCAGTGAATACAAGCCTAGTCTTTTCAATCTTTCCTCATATGACAGTCAATTGATCCCAGGGATCAATCTCGTGAACCTACGCTGCACTGCCTCATTCATAAGGATGTCCTTCAACTTAGGAGACCAAAACTGTACACAATACTCCAGATGTGGTCTCACCACAGCCCTATACAATTGCAGAAGAGCCTCTTTACTCCTATACTGAAATCCTCTTGCATTAGCTTTCTTCACTGCCTGCTGTAAGCCAACTTTCAGTGACCGGTGTACAAGGTCACCCAGGTTTCGCTGCACCTCCCCCTTACCTAACCTAACCCCATTGAGATAATAATCTACCTCGTTGTTTTTGCCGCCAAAGTGGATAACCTCACATTTATCTATATTACTAGACTAAGTGGGACCCGTTGGGTCCCATGTTCACATGGGAGGGCTGGTCCCCCGACGCCATATTCCACCTCTCCACCAATTCCAATATTGGTGGCCAGTGGGGGGGCTTTCTGGAGTGCTGGTATGGGTTCTTGGGGTGGCAGCTCAGTCCCTCAAGCCTGATGTGCTGGCAGCTCACTGACGGCTGGTGGGCTGGCGGTTGAAATGGCTATTCCTTGAAATTCCATTTCAAGCAGGGTGCAAGGCCACCAAATTCAAGTGCAGTTTCCTACCACTTCAAGCAGGGTGCAAGGCCACCAAATTCAAGAGCAGTTTCCTACCACTTCAAGCAGGATGCAAGGCCACCAAATTCAAGTGCAGTTTCCAACCACTTCAAGCAGAGTGCAAGGCTACCAAATTCAAGTGCAGTTTCCAACCACTTCAAGCAGGGTGCAAGGCTACCGAATTCAAGTGCAGTTTCCAACCACTTCAAGCAGGGTGCAAGGCCACAGAATTCAAGTGCAGTTTCATACCACTTTATGCAGGGTGCAAGGCCACCAAATTCAAGTGCAGTTTCATACCACTTCAAACAGGATCCAAGGCCACCAAATTCAAGTGCAGTTTCATACAATTTCAAGCAGGGTGCAAGGCCACCACATTTATATGCAGCTTCATACCATTTCATGCAGGGTGCAACGTCACCACATTCAAATGCAGTTTCATACCATTTCAAGCAGGGTGAAACCACCATAAAACCACACAAAACACAAAACTCACAGTTCAGTAGACATTTGGGGTGGGAGATTGCAACCTTCACGTGGTCCACCCTGTTTCGACGAATGCAATCAACCTGGCGTGCACAAACAGAAGATCAAACAGATCAAGTTGTCTTACAACTTCAGGCTGTGCATGCCATACGCAAGAAGAAATAGACATTCAGAGTGTTCAGTTGATTCACAGCTCAGAGTCGTGACCTCTCCCTCCCCCATCATGCAGAGACTGAGCCACACCCACACTTCTGGGTTTTATAACCCCTCCCCCTCCCACCAGAAAAGGTGTGGCCTTCGTGGCATGATTGACAGGAGGGAGATTCTCAACATTTTTTAAACACTAATAACACTTTTATTTTTCATTGATGGGAGGAATCCTCTGCATCTGCTGAGCGGAGCGGACTGAGTAAGATGGCCAAAAATCAGCCATAAGTGGTAGAGTTTTATCTAAAATTAATATACAGTGCAAACAGGAAGTTACCTAAAGCACACAAGCCAACATTGGTAGTAGTGCCTTTTAACTTCAACCCAAAGCACCCAAGCCACCATTGGCAGTAGTGCCTTTTAAATTCAGCCCAAGGCACCCAAGCCACCATTTGCAGTAGTGCCTTTTAACTTCAGCCCAAAGCACCCAAGCCACCATTTGCAGTAGTGCCTTTTAACTTCAGCCCAAAGCACCCAAGCCACCATTTGCAGTAGTGCCTTTTTACTTCAACCCAAAGCACCCAAGCCACCATTTGCAGTAGTACCTTTTAACTTCAACCCAAAACCCCCAAACAAACATTTGCAGGCAGTGCCTTTTTACTTCAAATCAACCATATTTTCATTTTCAAACCACATTAAGGGCACTCACAGTTGAGTAGACATGTGTTCAGTGCTATTCAGACCTCAGAGAGATGTGACCCTCTGGCTTCCTCAATCTTGCAGAGACTGAGTGATGCACACCACTTTCTAGTTTTGTAGTCCCTCCCCCTCCCTCCAGCAGCGGCAGCAGAGAGAATGGCGAATTTTAAATAAACATTAATATCTCTCTGATTTTTCAGAGTCCTCAGTGGGAAAAGTCCTCTGGTCCAGGAAGGCGAAGGGGGGCTCTGAGCGAGCTGGCCAAAAATGACGGTCGTATGTGGCGGCGTTCTCTCGGAAATCTACATCTTGACCAAAAGCGGTCAAGATCAAACTTTTAGTAATATGGATACTGCATCTGCCACGCATCTGCCCACTCACTCAACCTGTCCAGGTCACCCTGCAACCTCCTAACATCCTCTTCACAGTTCACACTGCCACCCAACTTTGTGCCAACCGCAAACTTGCTGGTGTTGCTCCTAATTCCCACTTCTAAATCATTAATATATATGGTAAACAGTTGCGGCCCCAACACCGAGCCTTGCGGCACTCCACTTGCCACTTACTGCCATTCTGAAAATCCATGTTGACTTGGATTAATCCTTTTGCTGCTATCCAAATGCCCCATTATTACCTCTTTAATAATTGACTCCAGCATCTTTTCCACCACCGAAGTCAGGCTAATTGGTCTGTAATTCCCCGTTTTCTCTCTCGCTCCTTTCTTGAAAAGTGGGATAACATTAGCTATCCTCCAATCCACAGGAACTGATCCTGAATCTATTGAACATTGGAAAATGATCACCAATGCGTCCACTACTTCTAGAGCAACCTCTCTGAGGCTTGTTTGATCCCAAACCCAATTTTTCCAAATTATGTCAAGTTTATTGTTGTATGCATGTATGATGTAGATACAATGAAAGGCTACTTTGCAGAAGCATCACAGGCTTAGAGATGGATTCACATGAAACATTCATTATACGGTAATTCTGTAAAACTGTTACAAGAGGACTGTGTAAATCTACAAAGCATCAGTCAAATCATGTTGTTATGAAACGTCCATGGTAGTGGAAGAGGAATCATGGTTGCATTAAGATTGCACAAATGGTTTCAAGATTATAGTTGCAGGAAAGTAGCAGATCCCGAACCTGGTGGTGTGGAACTTCAGGCTTCAGTATCTCATACCTGATTTAGCAGCGAGACAAGAGAACGGCCCGGATGAATGGGAACCTTGATGACCGATGCGGCCTTCTTGTGGTGGGTTCTCATGTAGATGCTATTGATGGTGGGAAGGAGTGTGCCTGTGAACTGGGCCAGGCCCACCCCACCATGCAGCCTCATGCATTCCTGCGCATTGGATTGCCTTAGCAGGCCAATATGAAACTAGCCAGGATACTTTACAAAGTACATCTGTACAAGTTTGTTAAGAGTTCAGCTAGAGGCTATTGTTGCAGCACCACTCAACCAGAGTTTCCCTCTCACTCTCTAGTATCCAGTTGCAAAGGAAGGTACAGAGAACCAGGTATTGGACCTTACTGGTAATTTTGAGAGGATGATAGTGTTGAATGCCAAGCCGTAGTTGATGAATAGCTGCCTGATATGTATTCTAGATGGTCTAGAGCAGAGTGCAGAGCCAGTGTGATATTATTTACTGTTGACCAGCTGTGACAGTAGCAAACTGAAGTGGATCCAAGTCATTTGTGAGGCAAGAGTTGATTTGTTCCCTAACCAACCTCTGTAGGCACTTTATTTCCGTGAATCTAAATGCTACCAGATGGTAGTCAGTGAGGCTGATCACAGTGGTCTTCTTAAACATGAGAACAATAGAATCACTGTTGGAGCAGGTTTGAACCTTGACCACAGATGTGAGAGATTGAGGATATTCTTGAATCCTCAAAGTAGTTACTCGACACAGGATTTTAGTACTCAGCCATGAACACTGTCTGGACTGGGTGCTTGATGTGAACTCATCTTCTTGAAGGAAGATCTGACATTGACTTCAGAGACCGAGATCACAAGGTCTTCATGGTGTTCAGGAAGGAGCCTATAGAAGTTGTGTTATCAAAGAGCAGGAATGTGCAATATCCTAATACATATTGTTAAAGTATACCTGTGGAGTGAATTGGAAGGATCCAACCAAGGACTTGGTCTCAGAAAGCACATATCTATTTAGTTTTCATATGGGGGGAAAAAAAACTAATGTCAGCATGCATCAATAGAAAAGGGAAAAAAAGGGATATAATATTTTGTACACACCAATGGCAAGTATGGCTTCATAATTCCGCTTCACGTTCTCATAACGGAGCTTCTCCCAGTCACTTATTTCTTCAAACTCTTTCTTGGAAAAATAGCCAGCAATGTCTTTGAAATGGTCAGCATCCTGGAAAAACAAACATTGTGCTGATACACATTGGTGCATAATCTGTAATCATCAGATATTAATTCCATTATATTCCATTTAAATGATTTTAAAATATCATTTATTTATTTAATATGGGACAATTGCAGGATATTGAATCACAACTTAAAATTAACAGGAAACTTATTCAGGATAGAAATAAGGCAATTCTACACTCAGAATACAGCGGGTTTTTTTCAAGGATTGAAAGAAATCAGTTGTTAATTGCATTCCACCAATATCAAAATATTATTGATTCAAAGAAGTAATAAACCATATCACAACATGAGAGGAAACTGCATTTATGGTGCAGGTCAGGAGTGATCTGCCTGAAAGGTCCAGACTCAAAATGTTGCCTGTCAAGATTCAAGATTGCAGCTTCCAGCCAACAGACATCAGTGTCTACATTTCTGGCAATGAAGACAGTGACTATCATGGGCTTCACCCTTTTGACCCTCCACACTGACGTCAGGAGCAGCACCCAGTGGCTGCTGCAAAACCACTATTGTGAAAAAGAATGAATTGTCGGAGATAATCAGCAAGCCAGGCAGCATCTGTGCAGGTAGAAACTGAGTGAATGTTTCAGGTTAATATTATTTCCTCACAATTGGGGAAGTTGCCAGATGGGGACAGAAAACTAGAAGGATGAGCGGGATGGTCTGAATGGCCTCCCAGATCATAATGCCAGTGATCCACTCCAGAGCCCAGGGAACTCATCCACTCCTCACTGACACCAATTCTTGGGGTTGTGATGGTCTGAGACGGAGCAGCAACATCTTCCCCATTTCCTGAGAGGACATTTATTGGGCATCTTTTGCACGTTCTCCATGTCAAAGCTCTTTGGACTCTCACCTCTGCGTCCCAGACATGGTCTTGCCTCCTTCAGCAGCTCCTCGGTCTCCCTTCCTGAGCTCAGACACCCACTTCTTCTCACCTCACCTACGCTCACTTCGCCTCACCTACACCTCGACTAAACCCTCGACTCATTTAAACCCCTCACCTCAATTAAACCCCTCGCCTCAACCAAACCTCACACCTCACTACTAAAGGTAGACAAAAATGCTGGAGAAACTCAGCGGGTGAGGCAGCATCAATGGAGCGAAGGAATAGGTGACGTCTTCAGTCTGAAGAAGGGTCTCGACCTGAAACGTCAACTATTCCTTCGCTCCATAGATGCTGCCTCACCCATTGAGTTTCTCCAGCATTTTTGTCTAACTTTGATTTTTCCAACATCTGCAGTTCTTTCTTAAACCTCACGACTAAACCTCGCCTTGACTAAACTTCACCTCACACCTAACCCTCAACTCACTAAACTACGCCTCAACTAAATTTCACCTCAACTAAACCTCACACCTCGACTAAATCCTCACCTCGACTAAACTTTACCTCACCTCAACTAAATCCCTCAATCGCCTCGACCAAACTTCACCTCAGCTAAAGCTCAACTCAGCTAAATTCACACCATTACTAAACATTGCTTCGATTAAACCCCTCGCTTCAACTAAACCTCACGTCAACTAAACTTCACCTCAAGTAAACACCACACGTCACTACAAAGCTACTCCTCACACTGAAACCTCACTTTGGCTAAACCCCATGCCTGGAACCCCGCCCTGACCAAACCCCGCCCCCGACCAAACCCCGCCCCGACCAAACCCCGCCCCCGACCAAACCCCGCCCCCGACCAAACCCCGCCCCCGACCAAACCCCGCCCCCGACCAAACCCCGCCCCCGACCAAACCCCGCCCCCGACCAAACCCCGCCCCCGACCAAACCCCGCCCCCGACCAAACCCCGCCCCCGACTAAACCCCGCCCCCGACTAAACCCCGCCCCCGACTAAACCCCGCCCCCGACTAAACCCCGCCCCCGACCAAACCCCGCCCCCGACTAAACCTTCCCTGCTGAGTCTCCCCAACATGTTTGTCTACCATCGATTTTTTTTAAGCATCTGTAGTTTTCTCCTCTGAACTAAACCTCGCCTCGACTAAACTTCACCTCACACCTAACCCTCAACTCACTAAACTGCGCCACAACTAAACCTCACCTGAAACTCACCTCACCTGAAACTCACCTCAACTAAACCTCACTTCGACTTAACGTTGCCTTAATTAAACTCCCAACTAATCGCCCCCCCCCCGGGGCCGTTGGCGGCCTTTGTTTGGCGGCGCCTCACGTGAGCGGAGCGGCTCCACCCAGAGCGCGGGTCACGTGGACAACTCCAGCCCTCGGCGAGGAAGTCTCCCGCCATCATCGCCGGGGAGCCGGGGGGGGGATAGCGGAGAGCGGCGCAGGCGCAATGCCCGAGGGAGCCGGTGGTGGGCGGGGCACGCGCGTTGACGTCAAGCCCGAGGCCTGAACAACCCCCCCCCCCCAGCCCCCCCCCCCCCCCCCCCCGGCGACGGCTTTTGGCGCCTTTTCCCGCCGAGGGCTGGAGTTGTCCACGTGACCCGCGCTCTGGGTGGAGCCGCTCCGCTCACGTGAGGCGCCGCCAACGGCCGGGGGGGGGGGAGGGGCTATAAATAGCGGGAGCGGCAGAGAGGCGGCCATTAGTTGGGAGTTTAATGAAGGCAAAGTTCAGTCGAGGTGAGGTTTGATGAAGCCAGGGGTTTAATAGAAGCAAGGTTTAGTGAGGTGTGAAATGTAGTTGAGGTTTAGCTGAGGTGAAGTTTGGTCGAGGTGATTGAGGGGTTTAGTTGAGGTAAAGTTTAGTCGAGGTGTGAGGTTTAGTTGAGGTAAAGTTTAGTCGAGGTGAGGATTTAGTCGAGGTGTGAGGTTTAGTTGAGGTAAAGTTTAGTCGAGGTGAGGATTTAGTCGAGGTGTGAGGTTTAGTTGAGGCGAAGTTTAGTCGAGGCACAGTTTAGTGAGTTGAGGGTTAGGTGTGAGGTGAAGGTTAGTCGAGGCGAGGTTTAGTCGTGAAGTTTAAGAAAGAACTGCAGATGTTGGAAAATCGAAGGTAGACAAAAATGCTGGGGAAACTCAGCGGGTGAGGCAGCATCTATGGAGCGAAGGAATAGTTGACGTTTCAGGTTGAGAACCTTCTTCAGACTGAAGACGTCACCTATTCCTTCGCTCCATTGATGCTGCCTCACCCGCTGAGTTTCCCCAGCATTTTTGTCTACCTTTAGTAGTGAGGTGTGAGGTTTGGTTGAGGCGAGGGGTTTAATTGAGGTGAGGGGTTTAGTTGAGGTGTAGGTGAGGAGAAGTGAACGTAGGTGAGGTGAGGAGAAGTGGGTGTCTGAGCTCAGGAAGGGAGACCGAGGAGCTGCTGAAGGAGACAAGACCATGTCTGGGACGCAGGGCCCAGAGGTGAGACTCCAGGGAGCTTTGACATGGAGAACGGGCAGAAGATGCCGGATAAATGTCCTCTCAGGGGCCTGGGAACGGGGAAGATGCTGCTGCTCCTTCTCAGACCATCACAACCCCAGGAATTGGTGTCAGTGAGGAATGGATGAGTTCCCTGGGCACTGGAGTGGATCACTGACATTAATATTGATCTGGGAGGCCATTCAGACCATCTCCCTCATCCTTCTAATTCTCTCTCCATCTGGCAACTTCCCCAGCTGTGAGGATAGAATATTAATCTGAAACATTCACTCAGTTTCTACCTCCACAGATGCTGCCTGGCTTGCTAATTACCACCGACAATTCATTCTTTTTTACAATAGTGGTTTTGCAGCGGCCACTGTGTGCTGCTCCTGACTTCAGTGTGGGGGAAGCCCGTGATAGTTACTGTCTTCATTGCCAGAAATGTAGACACTGACGTCTGTTTGTTAGAAGCTAGAATTGTGAATTTTAACAGGCAATATTTTGGGTTTGGACCTTTCAGGCAGATTGCACCTGACCTGCACCCTAAATGCAGTCTCCTCTCCTATTATCATGTGGTTTATTACTTCTTGAAATTAATAATGTGTTGATTAATGTGTTCTCTGCTTTGTTTTATGTGGGTGAGGGGGTCGGGGGAAACATTTTTTCAATCTCTTAACTTGCCTGAGAAGTGATTGTTTTCCGGATCGTATCTCCCGTTGCTCTGAGCCCTAACATCATGGAGCTGGAGCCCTTGCTCAGGACTGACTTTGAGCCCCACCGCGTGGACGTGGACTTACCATCGGAGCCTGTGATCCCTTGCCTGGGATCGACGCTCCAACCGCGGCCTGCAGATTTCAGCATTGAGTAGCTGGCAGTCCCGGGTAGAGACCGATGTTGGGAAGCTCCAAATGACACAGAGGTTTCAGACCAGCCCTGACCCGGGGTCCGATCGCCGGCACGGGGGAGCTGAGATTCCCCCCGATGCAGGAGCTTGATCGCCCCAAAGTGGAGGGCCCGACCGCCGGCTATGGGAGCCTAGATCGCCCCGACTACGGAAGGCTCGAGGCCCCCAACCTCGGGAGAACAAAGAAGGGAAGAGTTTGAACTTTTTTTCGCCTTCCATCACAGTGAGGAGTCACTGTGGTGGATGTTTATGTTAAAATGTATCTTGTGTGTTCTGCTTTTTATTGGTATGATTGTATGGCAAATGAAATACCTCGTCTGTTACAAAACATACTTGGCTAATAATAGCAATGTTACAAAATTTTGAGATTTAAAAAATCAAGTCTGCAATTTATCCCATCAGATAAAGCATAAAAAGAAGTTTAATTTGACACCTAATTTACTTTCATATCTTCAGTATTAAGAAAGTTATGGCCATTTCCATACTCGGAAATTAGCATCTTGCTCCCCATTGCCTTTCAATTGACTTAACTCAAAAGCTGTGATCTGGAAAAGTTAAAAGCCCATAACTTTCTTAAAAATTAAGAGAACCAAATGACATTTTCAGTTATTATAGATTGAAGCATTCTGAAAC
Organism: Raja brachyura; assembly: GCA_963514005.1. Next base: position 273,904 of record CAUPSL010001433.1, read on the forward strand.
AAATATTAAACAATCTTACTTGGATTACCTGAAATTAAAGCATATAATTAGTTAGTTATCTAATTGTAGCTATTTACAAAATTCAATGAGTAGATCTAAACATCTATCCATTTCTTAAGAAAAGATGAACTTTTTTTAAATTGCCTAAGTGTCCAAATAACATTCACACAATAATCCACAATATAACATAATTTTTAAATCTCGTTTTTATGAATTTCTGGGCCAAATGGAAGGAATTTAGTGTTTGATTCCTGTAAATTAATGGCCATTTAAATCAACTAGCGAGTGGGTTTTAGTGGAATGCGGTGGATTGGAACATTGCGGTTAGCGGTGAAGTCGGGAGGAAAAATACTGTTTGTTCATACATTTTTTGGGACCCCATTTCGCAACATAAAAATATTATTAAAGCCTCCCGAAAAAACGACTTTTAACATAAAAATAAACTATTTACTTTTTTTTCTCCCCTACGGAAAATCCTTCCGGTTGTCGGTGCTCACGGCTTTTGAAGGTGATTTTTAAATTACTCTAGTTAATAAATAATTTAGAGTAATTTAAAAATACCTTCATTGATGAAATGTCGGAGCGATTTTTCTTCCGCAACGAAATCGCCCGACATTGATCGATTTTCCAGGTCTGTTGAAAAACGGCACTTTAAGCCCGCCCCCCTCTGAAAGGTGCCAAAGTCGCGCACACGGGGAGCGGCAGAACTGCAGTGCTGCTAAAGGTAAGTTTTGCAACATACCTACTAATAAAGTATGATTATGATGATTATGATTTTGCTGGAATGTAATTAGCAGCAGATCTCTGCCAACCCTTGACTTGAATTGTATTGCATAAAACCAACAATAGATTTAAAAAAATCTGTTTTGGAATTAATATCTGATGATTACAGATTATGCATCAAAGTATCAGGTACAATGTTTATTTTTCCAGGATGTTGACCATTTCAAAGACATTGCTGGCTATTTTTCCAAGAGTTTGAAGAAATAAGTGACTGGGAGATGCTCCGTTATAAGAATGTGAAGCGGAATTATGAAGCCATGCTTGCCATTGGTTTGTAGAAAATATTACTTGCCTATGTATCTTTTCCTTTTTTGCCCTTTTCTAATGTTGCATGTTGATATGAGTTTTTTTTCGCCACATGAAATCTAAATAGATATGTGCTTTCTGAGAGCAAGTCCTTGGTTAGATCCTTCCACCTTCCATTTCACTCCTCTGGTATATTTTGAGAAAGTGACTGAGGCCGGCCAGCTTCACCCTCTGTTGTGCTGCATCAATACATGGCTCATGTGAGTTGATCCCCAGTCTATATCCGATGCATTTGCAACGTGGTCCCTGCTCCTCTGGCCGCCGTGAGGTTCCCGAGGTGGGCAACGAGTGCATGTGTGTGGGGACCCCGATGCGGGCGGAAGGGAGGGCGAGGGCAGCGTCAGGAAATGGAGGCGAGACTCAAGGAATTGCAGATTATTTTAGTTTCAAGATACAGTGCGGAAACAGGCCGTTCAGCCCACTGGGACCCGGCCGACCAGCGATCCCTGCACATTAACATAATCCTGCACCCACAAGGGACAATTTTAACATTTACCAAGCCAATTAACCTATAAGCCTGTAAGTCTTTGGAGTGTGGGAGCAAACCGAAGATCTCAGAGAAAATCCACGCAGTTCACGGGGAGAACGTACAAACTCTGTACGGGCAGCACCTGTAGTCGGGATGGAATACGGGTCTCCGGCGCTGCATTCACTGTAAAGCAGCAACTCTACCATTGCGCCACTGTGATGGACTACACATTAAAAACATAATGCTGGAGTAACTCAGCTGGTCATGCGGCATCTATGGAGGACATGGATAGGCAACGATTTGGGTTGAGACCCTGGGAGGAGGAACTGATTGTGAGGAACTGAGGGGAGGAGGGATTGAGTTGTGAGGGAGGACGATTGAGGGACAGGGTGTTTCTGTGGGTAAGGTATGAACAGTTCCTCTCACAGAAAAGTGCTTCTTTAATATCCCTTCCACAACGCAGCACTCCCTCCTCACCGTTCCCACAGTGCAGCGCTGCCTCCTCACTGTCCCTCCCACAATGCAGCGCTGCCTCCTCACTATCACTCCCATAGCGCAGTGCTCCCTCCTCAACACCCCTCCCACAGCGCAGTTTTCTCTCCTCAGTGCCCTTGTCAGAAACCCAGGCAATTAACCTACAAACCCGTACATTTTTGGAGTGTGGGAGGAAACTGAAGATGTGGGGAAAACACATGCCGGTCACTGGGTGAACGTACAAACTCTGCCCGATGGACAGACTGGGAGAAGACCAGAATGAAGACAGAGAAAAACAGACAAAGTGGGATGTGTCTCGGCTAGTTTAGTTTTAGTTTAGTTCAGAGATACAGTGTGAAAACAGGCCCTTCGTGCCATCGAGTCTGTGCCGACCAGCAATCACCCGTTCACGCACTTGTTCTATGTTTGGTTTAGAGATACAGCATGGAAACTGGCCTCACACAGCACCCATAGTCGTTGGCACAGCGGTAGAGCTACAGCCATAGAGCGGCAGACACCCAGGTTCGATCGCGATTACGGGTGCTTGTCTGCATGGAGTTTGTACGTTCACCCAGTGACCGGCATGTGTTTTCTTCAGTTTCCTCCCACAATCCGAAAAAGTACGGGTTTGTAGGTTAATTGGCTTAGTATAAATGTAAATTGTGCACAGCGTGTGTGGGATAGTGCGGGGATCGCTTGTCGGCGTGGACACGGTGGGCCACAGGGCTTATTTCCGTGCTGTATCTCCAAACTAAACCTAGAACTAGTGTGTGAATGGGTGATCGACGGTCAGTCAGGATTAGGTGGGCCGAAAGACCTGTTTCTGCGCTGTATATCTAAACTAAACTAAAAGAAATCAATGCTGTTAATGGACTTGCCATTAACTCTACATTCTCTCCTTGTGCCTTCATCCCCCCCAAAGTGCAACACCACCTACATTTTTGTCTCTGTAAATAGAATAATGCACCAGAGTTCACCATGTTACAATGAATGTCGGAGTGGTCACTGCTGCACCCGGCTCTCTGTCAATGCCACGCACCCTATCTACTCGTGCTGCCTCCTTCAGTGAGCTGTGAACCTGGACTCCAAGATCCCGCTGCACATCAATGCTGTCGATGTAGAAGGCTCTCGATCCGAAACGTCACCCGTTCCTACTCGGTCCAGTATGAATATTGATTTTTCTAACTTCAAGTAACCCCGGCATTTCCCTCTCTCTCCATCCCTCCTCCACCCAAGTCGCACCAGCTTCTCGTTCCCAGCTAGCACACAGCCAACATTGTTTTCTTTATCATCGTTACTTTTTTTGCATGTGTTTCATTCATTTGTTCTATATCTCTCTACATCACCATCTATATCTCCCGTTTCCCTCTCCCCTGATTCAGTTTGAAGAAGGGTCTCGATCAGAAACGTCACCCATTCCTTCTTTTCAGATGTCCCAATGAGTTACTCCAGGATTTTGTGTCTACAGTTTAAACCAGTATCTGCAGTTCCTTCCTACATTGTTAATGGTTTAGTTTAGTTTAGTGATACAGTGCAGAAACAAACCCTTCGGCCCACTGAGTCCGCACCAACCAGCGATCCTCGCACACTAGCGCTATCCTACACTTGGAACAATTTTTACTTTTTTTTACCAAGCCAATTAATGTATATAATGGCAGCTCCTTCCACATACCCTCCACCCAGTGAGTGGAAAAAAGTTGCTCCTCAAGTTTCTATTTAATTTTTATCTGCTCACCTTAAACCCGAGTCCTCTGGTTCTTGAATCCCCTTACTTGGGTAAAAACATTCTGTGCATTCAGTCAGCAGGCAAGGTGGAACAACGCTAGAGCTACCGCCTTACAGCGCCAGAGACCTGGGTTCGATCCTGACTACGGGTGCTTGTCTGTACGGAGTTTGTACATTCTCTCTGTGACCTGCGTGTATTTTCCCCGAGATCTTCGGTTTCCTCCCACACCGCTTTTGTAGGTTAATTGGCTTGGTATAAATGTAAATTGGTACAATTGGCTTGATATAAATATAAAGGATAGTGCTGGGACAGATGGCCGGCCCAGACTCGGTGGGCCAAAGGGCCTGTTTCCACGCTGTATCCTTAAACTAAACTAAATTTATAACATTAAATATTTTTATTTTTCGATGTTCATGTATAAATGTGAGAGCAATTTGTTTATGTTATTTGTTAGTTTAATTTAGCTTAGAGATACAGCGCGGAAACAGTCCCTTCTGCCCACCGAGTCCACGGCGACCTGCGATCCCCGCACATTAACACTGCCCCACGCACACAGGGGCAAGTGTACATTTATACCAAGCCAATTAATCCACAAACCTGTACGTCTTTGGAGTGTGGGAGGAAACCCAAGCACCGGGAGAAATCCTACGCAATCACGGGGAGAACGTGCAAACTCTGTACAGACAGCACCCGTAGCCAAGATTGGGACTCTCGCGCAGTAAGGCAGTAGTTCAATCGCTATGCTACCGCGCGGCTGCACTAATGCAGAGGATCTTTGCTGGTAGGCGCGGACACGGTGGGCCGAAGGGCCTGTTCCTGCGATGTATCTCTAAACTAAACATAAACCTAGTGTGAACAGGTGACCGGTGGTCGTTGCGGACTTGGTGGGCTGAAGGGCCTGTTTCCGCGCTGTACCTCTAAACTAAACTAAACTGACCCATTGAGTTACTACAGCTTTTTGTGTATATCTTTGGTTTAAGCCAGCATCTGCGGCTCCATCTTCAACTAAATTTACCTTCTCAACCGTAAACCCTCGTGATAACAGACCTCTTTATGACAGGTTTTAGTTCTGTCGGAAGGACCTGCCGACTAATGTCGATGTTTTTGTACCGCCTCCCTTGCCCCTCTCTGTCTGATATGAATATTGATTTCTCTAACTTCAACTAACCTCTGCGTTCCCCCTCTCTCCATCCCTCCCCCACCCAAGTCGCACCAGCTTCTCGTTCTCACACAGTAAACCGCTAACAACGGCCTGTTTCCATTACCATTGTTACTTTTTCTGCATATCTTTCATTTATTTGTTTTATGTCTACATCACATCCATATCTCTCGTTTCCCTCTCCCCTGACTCTTAGACTGAAGAAGGGCCTCGACCCGAAACGTCACCCATTCCTTCCCTCCAGAGATGCTGCCTGTCCCGCTGCGTTACTCCAGCCCTATGTGTCTAACCCCCACAAATCCGCTGAATTCCTCCAGCATTTGTTTTCTCGATGAATGAAGGGAGTGTTTTGCACCCTCAGTTTTGGAGAACTATGCGATACATTTCACTTCATTCTGTGAAAGAACATTTTCATCTTTAGCACTAAATTTCCTGTCACCACTTCTACTTCCTCATATATCAAGAGGTGGCTGGGCTCCTCATAGAAACACAGAAACATAGAAAATAGGTGCAGGAGGAGGCCATTTGGCCCTTTGAGCCAGCACTGCCATTCATTGTGATCATGGCTGATCGTCCGCTATCGATAACCCGTGCCTGCCTTCTCCCCATATCCCTTGTCTCCACTAGCCCCTAGAGCTCTATCTAACTCTCTCTTAAATCCATCCAGTGATTTGGCCTCCACTGCCCTCTGTGGTAGTGAATTCCGTAAATTCACAACTCTCTGTGTAAAAAAGTTTTTTCTCACCTCAGTCTTAAATGACCTCCCATTTATTCTAAGACTGTGGCCCCTGGTTCTGGACTCACCCAACATTGGGAACATCTTTCCTGCATCTAGCTTGTCTAGTCCTTTTATAATTTTATATGTTTCTATAAGATATCCCCTCATCCTTCTAAATTCCAGTAAATACAAGCCTAGTCTTTTCAATGTTTCCTCATATGACAGTCCCGCCATCCCAGGGGTCAATCTCGTGAAACTACGCAGCACTGCTTCAATCACAAGGATGTCCTTCCTCAAATTAGGGGACTGAAACTGTACACAATACTCCAGATGTGGTCTCACCAGAGCCCTATACAACTGCAGAAGAACCTCTTTACTCCTATACTGAAATCCTCTTGTTATGAAGGCCAACATTCCATTAGCTTTCTTCACTGCCTGCTGTACCTGCACGCCACCTTTCAGTGACTGGTGTACAAGGACACCCGGGTCTCGCTGTAGCTCTCCCTTACCTAACCTAACCCCATTGAGATAATAATCTGCCCCCTTGTTTTAGCCGCCAAAGTGGATAACCTCACATTTATCTATATTTTACTTCGGAGTCACGTGAGTGACTACGTGAAGAAGAAGGCCGTCCCCACGCATGCGCGTCATCAGTCGGGGCTTGCAATATTCAGCAAGATGCCGCATTCAGGTTTATCGTACTGTCTGACTGGCCATGGTTTCCCGCAAATGTTGGGAATAATATAGAACCTTATATGGGGTTCTAAACATAAAACTTTGCTGGTTCAGCCTGGGATTCGGGGAACCAGCCTCTACATGATTAATCAATTCATTGCTTTACAGAATCTGAGAAGACCGCTCCTGCGGCTCAGGCTGTCAGACTGATCCATGTATGTCTCACTGCAGAATGCAGGGATAGCAACAAAAATGCAGTACTTTGCCTCATCAGGAGATGGGAAGAGTTTTCTGTTAAATGTTATGTTACACATAATACGGCACAGACACTGACATCTTTGAGTTCATTTCTATGGGTCTTTGACAATAACTTAAATTATAGTCCCATTAACTGTACCCAACGTGCTTCTCCTCATAGTTGCTGCAGCAAGTGGGACCCGCTCTCTCGGGTTTCACCCTCTGGTGTCCAGCATTGAGGATATCATTAACACAAGTTCTTCCAGACCCAAGTACATGGAAGTATAGGATATTTACATTGTGTTAATATTTATTCACCATGGGGCTCCAGCTATATCTCTATCTTTGGTTTAGCTCTCATAGGTAGGTTATTCCCTGGTGTTGCCATCAGCGCACGGGTCCAGTCATTACATAAATTGCGAATGGACAGGATCATTACACCTGCAATATCATCATTTATGTAATTTATGTTTACATATCCCATGCACCTTCCGTTACATGTTGTAACACGTTTACATCGTTACGTCAAGATCATCTAGAGCCTTAGAGGCTCTTATACTAGTTCAGACCATCTCCAGGTGATTGTGTGGACTCGTTTTTGCACAGCATGATATCACACACCTTCAAAGTCCTCACGTAGTCACTCGCGTGACTCCGAAGTAAAATAGTAATATTAAACGAGAATTTACCAGTTTGAAATTTGATCGTTATTTTATGAGGAGTTACGATGAGGGATTACGTGCCCTCCGCTCCCTACCCTCATAACTTAACGATCATCTGGTAGTTCTAGTCATCTATAATCTTACTATGTTCCTACTCAACAACTGTTATCTGTGATTTCACACCGCTGCTTTGAAGATTGATGCACATGTGTGGGGATGGCCTTCTTCACATAATCCCTCATCGTAACTCCTCAGAAAATAACGATCATACTTCAAACTGGTAAGTTCTCGTTTAATCTTACTATTATACTGCATCTGCCACGCATCTGCCCACTCACTCAACCTGTCCAGGTCCCCCTGCAACCTCCTAACATCCTCTTCACAGTTCACACTGCCACCCAGCTTTGTGTCATCCGCAAACTTGCTAGTGTTGCTCCCAATTCCCTCTTCCAAATCATTAATATGTAGGGTAAACAGTTGGGCCCCAACACTGAGACTTGCGGCACTCCACTCGCCACTGCCAGCCATTCTGAAAAGGACCCGTTCACGTCTACTCTTTGCTTCTGGTCTGCCAACCAATTTTCTTCCATGTCAACACCCTACCGCGAATACCATGTGCTCTAATTTTAGTCACCAGTTTCCCGTGCGGGACCTTATCAAAGGCTTTCTGAAAGTCTAGATACACTACATCCACTGGCACCCCTTCATCCATTTTAAATTCCAGATAGTCAAACATGATTTCCCTTTCATAAATCCATGTTGACTTGGACTAATCCTTTTACTGCTATCCAAATGCCCCATTATTACCTCTTTAATAATTGACTCCAGCATCTTTCCCACCACCGAAGTCAGGCTAACTGGTCTGTAAATCCCCGTTTTCTCTCGCTCCTTTCTTGAAAAGTGGGATAACATTAGCTATCCTCCAATCCACAGGAACTGATCCTGAATCTATTGAACATTGGAAAATGATCACCAATGTGTCCACTATTTCTCGAGCCACCTGCCTGAGGACCCTGGGATGCAGACCATCAGGTCCAGGGGATTTATCATCCTCCAGTCCCATTAGCCTACCCAATACTATTTCTCGCCTAATGAAAATGTATTTCAGTTCCTCTACCCCCTTAGACCCTCTGTTCTCCAGTACATCTGGGAGATTGTTTGTGTCCTCCTTAGTGAAGACAGATCCGAAGTACCTATTCAACTCTTCTGCCATTTCCTTGTTGCCCATAATAATTTCACCCGTGTCTGCCTTCAAGGGTCCCACATTTGACTTTGCTACTCTTTTTCCCATAACATACCTAAAGAAGCTTTTACTGTCCTTCTTTATATTCCTGGCCAGCTTCCCCTCGTACTTCATCTTTTCAGCCCATATTGCCCGTTTTGTCTCCTTCTGTTGTCCTATGAAAGTTTCCCAATCCTCTGGCTTCTGGCTACTCTTTGCTGTGTTATACATCTTTTCTTTTAGTTTATTTCTATCCCTAACTTCTCTTGTCAGCCACGGTTGCCTCCTACTCCCCTTAGAATCTTTCTTCTTTTTTGGAATGAAATGATCCTGCGTCTTCCGGATTATGCCCAGAAATTCCTGCCATTGCTGTTCCACTGTCATTCCTGCTAGGATCCCTTTCCAGTCTACTTTGGCCAGCTCCCCTCTCATGCCTTCATAGTCCCCTTTGTTCAACTGCATCACTGCCACTTCCGATTTAATGTTCTCCTTCTCAAATTGCAGATGAAAACTAATTATATTATGATCACTACCTCCAAGCGGTTCCTTTACCTCGACTTCTCTTATCATATCTGGTTCATTGGACATCACTAAATCTAAAATTGCCTTTTCTCTGGTCGGATCCATTACAAGCTGCTCTAAGAATCCATCTCGGAGGCATTCTACAAACTCTATTTCTTGTGGTCCTGAACCAACCTGATTTTCCCAGTCTACCTGCATATTGAAATCCCCCATCACCGCAGTGGCATTACCTTTGTTACATGCCAGTTTTAACTCCTACTGCAACTTACACCCTACATCCGGGCTACTATTTGGGGTCTGTAAATAACACCAATTAGTATCTTCTTGCCTTTACAATTCCTCAACTCAATCCACATTCTACCTTGTCAGTCCCTATGTCTTCCATTGAATTCCATCCCTGACCAGCAGAGCTACCCCCCCCCCCCCCCCCCCCTCCTCCTCTGCCCACCTGCCTGCCATTTCTATTGGATGTATAACCCTGAATATTAAGTTCCCAGGCCTGATCCTCCTGCAGCCACGTCTCAGTAATCCCCACAATGTCATATCTTCCAACCTGTAACTGAGCCGCAAGCTCATCTACTTTACTTCTTATACTTTGCGCATTCATATGCAATACTTTTAATTCCTTACGCATCTCACCTTTCACATTGATCCCTATTACACTTGGCCATACACTCCTATCCCTTTGTGAGCTTCCTTTTCCGTTAATTCTGGGGTCATTAACCATCCCTTTACTCTCTTTTCCTTTAACTCCACCCCCCTTATTCAGTTTAAAACCACCCGTGTAGCAGTGGCAAACCTGCCTGCCAGAATGCTGGTTCCCCACCTGTTAAGATACAATCCGTCCCTTTTGTGCAGTTCCCCCTTACTCCAAAACAGATCCCAGTGATCTAATAATCTAAATCCCTGCCCCCTGCACCAGTTACTCAGCCACACATTCAGGTCCCATATCTCCCTGTTCCTGCTCTCGCCAGCACGAGGAACTGGAAGCAAACCGGAGATAACAACCGTGGAGGTCCTGCTTTTCAGCATTTTTTCGAGCTCTCTAAAGTCACGCTGCAGAATATTAATCCCCTTCTTTCCGACATCATTCGTGCCGACATGCACTATCACTTCCGGCTGTTCACCTTCGCCCTTGAGGATTTTCTGCACTCTGTCCCTGACGTCCTGGATCCTGGCACCAGAAAGGCAACACACCATTCTCGATCCCCGTCTGTTGCCGCAGAAACCCCTGTCCATACCTCTCACAATGGAGTCTCCAACTACAATGGTGTTGCCTGACAATGGCCTCTGGTTTTGGCTCAACAGCCCTTTTTGCTTCGCAAGCCAGTCTGCCGCTCAGTGTTTTAACGTCTCCAATCCTGACAGCTTCTAAGTGGGTGAACCTGTTCACAAGAGGTACAACACCCGGGGACCTTTGCATTCCAAATTTCCCTCCCTTTCTCACAGTCATCCATTTTCTCTCTTCCAGTACCTTAGGTGTAACAATCTCACTGTAGGAACTCACGTGTTTTTGGCACTTCATAAGTTATAGTGATAATGGTAATATGGAGAGCAAACTCAATGCTAGCATATATGTCAATAGGGCTTGTATACAAAAACAGGGATATAATGCTGAGGCTCTAAGGCGCTGGTAAGGCCGCTTTTTGAATATGGGCTGTAATTTAGGGCACCGTATCTGAGGAAGGATGTGCTGGCTCTGGAGATGGTCCAGAGGAGGCTTACAAGAATGATCCCATGAATTAGTACGTTAACCTATGATAAGCATTTGTTAGCACTGGGCCTGTACTCGCTGGAGTTTACAAGAATGAGGGGGGACCTCATTGAAACATACAGATTAGTGAAAGGCTTGGATAGAGTCGATGTGGAGAGGATGTTTCCACCAGTGGGTGAGTCTAGGACTAGAGGTCATACCCTCAGAACATTCTACTACTATTCCTTATGACCTTATGATAAGAGCAGAATTAGGCCATTCGGCCCATCAACGTCATTCAATCATGGCTGGTCTATCTTTCCCTCTCAACCCCATTCTCCTACCTTCTCCCCATAACCCCCGACGCCCATACTAATCAAGAATCTATCTATCTCGCACATTAAAAATATCTATGGACTTGGCCTCCACAGTGTTCTGTGGCAAAGAATTCCACAGATTGCCACCCCTGACTAAAGAAACTCCTCCTTATCGCCTTCTCAAAAGAACGTCCTTCAATTCTGAGGCTGTGCCTCTGGTCCTGGACTCTCCCGCCTAGTCTACTCATCCGCCGATCACCCCCTCACCTGCATCCACCTGTCACTTGCCAGGCTTTGACCCGTTCACACCTGCTCACACAGTCCGCACAGTGGAGAAGTTGGGAAGTTATGTTGCAGTTGTATAAGACGTTGGTGAGGCCGCATTTAGAATACGTGCGTTCAGTTCTGGGCTCCGTGTGATAGGAAAGATGTTTTCAGCTGGAAAGCGTACAGAGAAGATTTACAAGGATGTTGCCAGGATTCTATTGTCTGAGCTATAGGGAGAGGATGAGTATTTCTTGGAGTGCAGGAAGATGAGGGTGATCTTCTAGAGGTGTATAGAATCATGAGAGGAATAGATCGGGTAGACACACAGTGTCTCTTGCCCAGTGTAGGTGAATTGAGGACCAGAGCACATAGGTTCATGATGAGGGGTGCAAAGATTTAGTAGGGATCTGAGGGGTAACTTAGTCACACAAAGGGTGCTGGGTACACGGAACAAGCTGCCAGAGGAGGTCGTTGAGACATTGACTGTCCCAACGTTTAAGAAACATACAGGTACATGGATGGGTGTGAAGAAGGGTCTCGACCCTAAACATCGCCCATTCCTTTTCTCCAGAGATGCTTCCTGTCCCGCTGAGTTACTCCAGCATTTTGAGTCTAGGTACATGGATAGGGCAGGTTTGGAGGGATATGGAACAAACGTGGGCAGGTGGGATTCGTGTAGCTGGGACATGTTGGCCAGTGTGGGCAAGTTGGGCCAAAGGGCCTGTTTCCACGCTGTATCACTCCATGAATATGTACCTTGCTTTTCCAGTTTTTTACCCTCTATTCCCCCAGTCTGAAGAAGGGACTCATTTGTAGAAACAAGGAACTGGTGACACTAGTCCACTCCATCCGCAGATCTGCTGAGTCCCTCCAGCACTTTGCTTTCTTGATTAATAAAGGGACTGTTCTGCACCCTCAGCTTTTGGGAACTGTTGGATACATTTTCCTGTAATTCTGCAGAAAGGACATTTTTAATTTTAGCACTAAATGTCCTGTTACTGCAGCTGTCCACTTCCTCGTGAAGCAAGAGGTCGTTGGGCCTCTCAAGTCTCTGCCACTTTACTGTTTCCATGACTCTTACTCATACACTAGGAATAACTTGCGGTGGCAAATTAAGGTCAGAGGGGGAAGCTGAAATGGGTGGCATGGTGGCGCAGCGGTAGAGTTGCTGCCTCACAGTGCCAGAGACCTGGGTTCGATCCCGACTACATGCGTAGTCTGTCCAGAGCTTGCACGTTCTCCCCGTGACCGGCGTAGGTTTTCTCCGAAATCTTCGGCTTCCTCCCACACTCCAAAGACGCACATGTTTGTAGGACAATAGGCTTCATATAAATGTAAAATTGTCCCTAGTGTGTTGGATGGTGTTAGTGTGCGGAGATCGCAGGTCGGTGCAGACTCGGTGGGCCGAAGGGCCTGTTTCTGCCCTGTACCTCTAAACTAAACATAGAACCAGTGTGTGAACAGGTGATCGATGGTCGACGCAGGCTCGGTGGGCCGAAGGGCCTGTTTCTGCGTTGTATCTCTAAACTTAATGAGATCTAAAATGTGTGGGGAACGTTTTTTATCCAGAGAGTGGTGGTGCCTCGGGGTGCTGGTGGAGGCAGTGATGATGGTGGTGTTTTGGTGGCCTTTGGATAGGCACATGGACATGTAGGGAATGCAGAGTTCCAGATTATGTGCAGGCAAAGGAGAATAATTTAGCATCATGTACAGCACGGACATTGTGGGCCGAAGCACCTGTTCCTGTGCTGTGCTATTCTCTGTTCTAGGTTTTCACTCTCGGCTAATTCATTAAAAAACATTGCCTTGCACAAATCCAGACATTCTTGAATTAGTAACTTAGCGGATCAGGCAGCATCTCTGGAGAGAAGGAATGGGTGATGTTTCAGGTTGTGACACTTCTTCAGACCTCAAACGTCACCCATTCCTTCTCTCCAGAGATGCTGCCTGTCCCGTTGAGGTACTCCAGCATTTTGTGTCTATCTTCGATTTAAACCAGTATCTGCAGTTCTGTCCTATACAATTCTTGAATCAGTGCAGTGTTGTCCAAATGAGCACCCTAATCATGGCACTGTGGAACAGGAGACTGTCATACCCGTTAGATTTCATTTCGGAGTCACGTGAGTGACTTCGTGAAGAACCCGCCAGCACGCATGCGCGACATATCGTCGCAACGCATTGCTGCCGACGGCTGGAGGTGGAGCGCGGCTCACCACCAGCCCTTCAGAGGGCCGACTCAGGTAAGTCTTAGCACCCTTGAGTTGGTGTTTCTGTTGTGGTGAGTGTTTTCTCTCCAAACAGGAACATGGAAGGAGTAAGGGCCATCCGTAGGAGTCGCCGGCCACCTATCCCGGAGCCCTCCTCAACGGCTGCACCTGCGATTCGGGCCGGGAAATAGGTGCGGGAGTCGGGGAGCCCTGTCGTTACAGGACCCGACCCACCGCAGCTCTAGCGGGGGGCCGCAGAGCAGGACTTCGGTGCAGCGCCAGAGCAGGCTGGACCTGGCTCCATATATCTGTCACCAACGGGCTCGTTGGTTGACCCGGGCAAACAGGGTCACATGCTGCCGCACGGCCCTTCTCCCTGAGCCCTCACAGAAGAGGCAGGGATAGAGCCCGTCTTCATAGCCCTTCATGGGGGGAGGTATCACCTGCCGCTGGATTGCGGACTGGTGAATAGGCGGGACTCAAGTCCACTGGGAGACCTGAGAGGACGAGTGTCGACTCACCAACCGCCAGGACCAGGAAGAGTCATTCGGGTGGAGTCCCGCCACGGTCACCGAGTCCCCCGTGGATGGGAGGACGGGACCGTACGCCATCTGGGCCCTGGATTAGGGCAGTCGGCAAGCCCGCGCGGACGTCGGGTCACCACGCCGAGGCGTTGGGTGCCAACCACTCACCGCGTTTGCCCTCCGAGGCAGCGGTTTCGAGCTCCGCCAAAGGAGGCGTTGAGGAGATCCGCGCGGGAACCGCTCAGCTTCGCTGCGGCGGCTGGTAGCGACAGCTTCCGGCACCGAGATTACCTCGACGAGGTACGGGCCGATGACAGGAGCCTCAGCAGTTCCGTTGAACATGAGGACTCCGACCGCCCGGGTTCGAAGGGCGTATTGACAGGATGGAGCGATGCTCCAGAGGGCACAGGGAGATATCCCCATTGCCAGCAGGAAGCCTGAGACAGCCGGAGGATGAGGACATTTTGGGCCATGCACCAGCATCGGAGGCCCCTCCGGAGGAGCTCCTGGATGTAGCAACTAAGTTTGCATTATCGGAGACAGCGGGACTACCCCTCAATCCCAAACTGGCTGCCACCGTGGACTTCCTGACGCACCATCAGCTCTAGGAGGAGGTCCTGTCGGAGGCCATAAACAGGCACAAAGCCCGGCAAACTGCAACTCCCTCAACGTGCCAATCGTCAATACGCCGATTTGGGGCAACATCAGCCCAGGGATCAGGACCCAGGAGATGGAGCTCCAGCGGGTCCTGAAGCTGCTCACTGCTGGGATTACCGCGTTTGCGCGGTCGGGGAGGATCTGAGGACCGAGCAGGAGGATGCGCTGGCTCTACTGTGTACCACACAGTATGAGATAAACGCCTTCAGGAAGAGCGTCATCAAACCCATGCTGAACCCAAAATTTGCGGGGTTATGCAAAGCACCTCCTATGCCGCCACCCAGACAGTTGTTTGGGGAAGACCTCCCGAAGAGGGTCAAGGAGATGGATGACCACGCTAAGACGGTGGGACTCATGCGGTCACATATCTTGACCAGGCAGCAGGCCAGGGAAGTGCCATTTTTCAGGCCACGAGGCCCTGCCATTAGACCAGCAGGACCTACGCTCCAGCTCCGCCTCAATTTCAGCAGCCTCAACAACCTAGGCCTTTTTTAGGGCTAGGCCCCCAGCGGCCAGCATGGAAAATGCGGACGCCGCATTATCAGCTCAACCCAGCACCTCCACATCCGGCCAAACATATCAAGGACCGCCGATAACCATGAAGGTAAGGCGGTCTGGATTTCATGCACCTGCATGTTTAACTTCACATGTTGGTGGGAGACTACGGCTCTTTCCGGAGGCATGCGGAACCATCACTTCTGATGAGTTTATCTTACAAAGTATTCAAGGCCATGAGATTGAATTCATCAATGGTAAAATCCCTCCATCCCAGCATATGCCAGATCGGAAATTTACACTGTCCAGCAAAGAAGCGGCAGTAGGCTATGCTGAAATTTTAAGGCTACAAGAAAAAGGGATAGAAAGAACTATACACAAACCAATTGAATTTGTATCCAACGTATTTACAAAAACCAAGAGGGATGGAGGATGTCGGGTTATTTTTGATCAGACCCATTTGAATACTTTTGTAAAATATACCCATTTCAAAATGGAACATTCGAAACAGCCAAGTTATTGGTTCTGAGGGCTGCTTTGTGGCATGCATTGATTTAAAAGATGCATGCTATTCAGTATCCATTCAGAAACACCACAGGAAGTTCTTGCAATTTACCTGGATGGATCAGCTCTGGCAATACAGAGCTTTGCCAAATGGGCTTACACAGCCCTAGATTATTTACTAAATTGCTCAAACCAATACTGGCTACACTAAGGAGACAAAATCACATAGTGATGGCCTATCTAGATGATATCCTAATTATTGGGAATCAGCGGAACTGGCAGTTTCAGCCACCGTGGAAATTTTTCAGGAAATGGGGTTCATTATCCATCCAGATAAATCAAAGTTCTGCCCTTCACAGGTCATGGATTATCTGGGGTTTACGGTGGATTCCAATCGCATGAGGGCCACCATACCAACTAACAAAGTTGGGGATGTCACCCAAGTATGCAAGGATCTAGTCTGGGCCAGTATACCATCAATTAGACAAACTACTAAGGTGATTGGCAAGATCGTAGCACTTTTTCCAGCTGCCCAATACGGACCTTTGCATTATCAAAATTTGCAGAGAGCCAAGATCTCAGCGTTAAAACTGAACACTGGACATTTCGATAGACCAATGCAGCTGCCTCTCAAGGCACAGATTGAGTTACAATGGTGGATTGACAATATTTATGACTCACTTAAACCCATCATTTTGCCCAATCCGATGGTATACTTACAAACAGACGCAAGCTCCCATGGCTGGGGAGCTACGGACAACTACTCTAGTTGTGGGGGCAGATGGGACACCCTTGAATCTACCCTGTTGTTGTCACTAGGGATAAACTATTTGGAGATGCTAGGAGCATTTCACGGACTTCGAGCTTATTGTTCTAACCTTACTGATGCTCATGTCCATCTCCAAATAGATAATACCACTGCGCTGGCATATCTAAACCATATGGGCGGTACCAGGTCAGTTTCATGTGATGAATTGGCAAATACAATTTGGCTCTGGTGTGTTCGACGGAATATTTGGATTTCAGCTACCTATTTACCAGGTGAGCTCAATACAGTGGCGGACACCAGGTCACGCAAATTCAATGACAACATCGAGTGGATGTTGAATCCCTAAATATTCGCTAAAATTACAGCCAAATTTGGTGAACCGGATATCGACCTCTTTGCGTCACGGTTGAACCATCAGGTACCAACATACGTTTCGTGGGAACCAGATCCTGGGGCAATGGCGATGGATGCGTTCTCGCTGGACTGGGGGAAATGGTTTTTCTATGCATTTCCTCCATTTTGCCTCATCAGTCGGGTATTGCGGAGAATCCAGACAGATGCTGCTAATGGCATTCTTATCATACCGACTGGCCTACGCAGCCATGGTATCCGGTGGTCCTTGATATGATCAGTCAACCTTGGGTCCTCTTAGAGGGTTACCCACAATTGGTAACAAACCCTGTGTCAGGTGAACCACATCCCTGCCACAGTCATCTAAGCTTGTTGGCTTGCAGGTTCTGAACAGGCCATTACTGCGGTATGGCCTATCATCTAGAACCATGGATACCATCGGAGCGTCATGCCGGGAGTCCACCAGGTGGCAATATCTCACTCACATCCGGAAATGGGAAACCTACTGCGGCCGCTCCCACATTGCATACGACTCATTGCATCACCGACGTATTGGAATTCCTGGTGGGGTTGCACCATGACGAACACCTCAGCTACAATGCCGTCAACAGCGCCAGGAGTGCGCTGTCATTCTACCTCAATATTGAGGTAGGATCCAACAGGCTGGTGTCCAGACTCATCCGGGGAATATTCAATTCCAATCCGCCCAGACCGCGTTATAACATCACCTGGGATATTGGGAAAGTATTAACCCTGCTCAGGACGTGGTCGCCCATGGAGGGGCTTGAGCTGGACAAACTCACCCTGAAGCTGGTGATGTTACTGGCACTGACTTCAGCACAGAGGGTACAGACACTCCACTAGGTCCGGATCGACAGGATGATCTCTACCCCTGCGGAAGTAATCTTCTTCATAGATGAATTACTCAAGCAGCATAGACCTGGGTTCACAGGGCTGCAGCTGAAGTTCCCGGCATACCCCGCTGATGCAAGGCTATGTTTAGCCGCCCATATCCGTCACTATGTGAAAGTGACGAGAAAACTGAGGGGAATGGAGGAATTACTTGCTCATCACCCACAAGAAACCTCACCATAGAGTGACGGTCCAGACGATATCCAGGTGGCTCAGGATCGTCTTGGGTAAGTCAGGTATTGACACTAATGTCTTCAAATCCCATTCCACCAGGGCTGCATCAACGTCGGTGGCAAGGGTCATGGAGGTGCCCATGGACCATATTCTTGCCACAGCAGGATGGGCGAACGAAGCCATCTTCCAGCGGTTCTACAATAAACCTGTTGCCGCTCCTGTACAGTTCACGGAGGCCGTGCTGAATGCAGGTCAAGAACGTGCAGAAGTTCCAGAGTGAGGGGTTCTTTTGTTGTTAACAAATATTGTTCTTATTTTTCAGTACAAGCAATCTGGAAAGTTGATTACTCCTATCCATCCTTATAAGTGGTGTGTGACAGCATGGACGTGGTCCAGGGCATGGAATCACAGAGCTTTGAAGTCTTCACGAAGTCACTCACGTGACTCCGAAATGAAATAGTAAGATTAAACGAGAACTTACCAGTTCGAAGGTTGATCTTTATTTTATGAGGAGTTGCGATGAGGGATTTCGTGCCCTCCGCTCCAAACCCTCGATCATAAATCAACTGGTAATTAGAGTCTCTTCAATCTTACCATAACAAGTCATTTCTCTGTTGTTTCTGTGATTCCACACTGCTACTTTGAAGTATGTCGCGCATGCGTGCTGGCGGGCTCTTCACGAAATCTCTCATCGCAACTCCTCATAAAATAAATATCAACCTTCGAACTGGTAAGTTCTCGTTTAATCTTACTATTAAATACCGCCAATTTGACATGGAGGGGTGTAGGGGCCGGTGGGGAGGGGGTTACAGAGACCAGGAATAGGGTCAGAGCCAGAGTAGGTTTGCAGAGATAGTGAGGGACTCTTCCCACATTACAGCACTCCCTCCACTAAGACAAAGTCATGCCCCATCAGGGATGAAAGGGGTTAACCGTTTGCTGGT
This sequence comes from Raja brachyura, assembly GCA_963514005.1. Next base: position 292,671 of record CAUPSL010001433.1, read on the forward strand.
AAAGGAATACTTCCTTATTTTATTTCCTTTTCTTGATGTAAATTTTCCCCTCTACACATTCGTGTTCTCCACACAGTGACGGCCGCTGAGTACAAGAGATTGTCAGTCGATACTCCAGAGACGAGCAGCGGACAGAACCCAGGTACGTAATTCCGTGTCTGTCGCTTGTTCCCACAAACAACGACCTGTTTAGTTGAATTGTGATATTCTACAGAGTCTGATCACTGAAATACTTTGTGTATTAAGGTAACTGCAGATGCTGGCTTACACCGCAGATAGACACAAAGTGCCGGAGTAACTCAGCGGACAGGCAGCATCTCTGGAGAGTTTAGTTTAGTTTCTTGCTATTGTGGCAGTGCTGCGTAGGTTCACCAGGTCTGAAGAAGGGTCTCAAATCTGAAACGTCACCCATGCCTTCTCTCCAGAGATGCTGCTTAGCCCACTGAGTTATTCCAGAATTAGTTGTCTACCTTCGATTTAAACCAGCATCTGCTGTTCTTTCCTACACATTTTCACCAGGTTAATTCCCGGGATGGCAGGACTGACATATGATGAAAGAATGGGTTGACTGGGCTTGTATTTACTGGAATTTAGAAGGATCAGAGTGGATCTTATAGAAACATATAAAATTCTTAAGGGATTGGACAGGCTAGATGCAGGAAAAATGTTCCCGATGTTGGGGGAGTCCAGAACCAGGGGTCACAGTTTAAGTATTAGCGGTAGGCCATTTAGGACTGAGACGAGAAAAAACTTTTTCACCAAGGGAGTTGTGAATCTGTGGAATTCTCTACCACAGAAGGCAGTGGAGGCCAATTCACTGGACGTTTTCAAGAGAGAGTTAGATTTAGCTCTTAAGGCTAACGGTATCAAGGGATATGGAGAAAGCAGGAACGGGATACTGATTCTGGAAGATCAGCCATGATCATATTGAATGGCGGTGCTGGCTGGAAGGGCCGAATGGGCTACTCCTGCACCTATTTTCTATTATTTTATGTTACCTATGTTTATTGTCGTGTGTACCGAGATATAGCGAAAAGCTTTTGTTGCGTGCTAACCAGCGCAAAGACAACACATGATTATAATCGAAGAGAGACACAAAATGCTGGAGTAACTCAGCGGGATAGGCAGCATCTGTAGATAGAAGAAGGGTCTCGACCCGAAATGTCACCCATTCCTTCTATTCAGAGATGCTGCCTGGCCCGCTGAGTTGCGCCAGCATTTTGTGTCTATCTATGGTTTAAACCAGCATCTGCAGTTCCTCACTATGCATGATTACAATTGTTCCATGTACAGTGTACAGATACATGATGAGGGAATAATGTTTAGTGTAAGCTAAAACCAGCAAAGACTGATCAAGGATAGTCTTAGGATCATCAAAGAGGTAGTTAGTTGTTCAGCACTGCTCTCTGGTTGTTGTAGGATGATTCAGTTGCCTGATAATAGCTGGGAAGAAACTGTCCCCAAATCTGAAAATCGGAGAGAAGGAATAGGTGACGTTTCGGGTCGAGACCCTTCTTCAGACTGAGAGTGAGGGGAGAGGGCGACACTGAGATAAGGAAGTGAAAGGTGTGAAAACGAGACAAAGGTTATGAAGTTCGAGGAAAATGTAGAATAGATAATTGTTAGTGAGGAGAAGGTGACAATGAAGCAAACAGAGATAAGATTTAATCAGGAGGAGAGTCAGACTGGTCCTAGAATAGGAAAGGGGAGGGACGGAGAGAGAGGGAAAGCAAGGGTTACTTGCATACGTTATGATATTCATAACACTGGGGTATAAACTTCCCAAGTGAATTATGAGGTGCTGTTCCTCCAATTTGTGTTGGGCCTCATTCTGACAGTGGAGGAGGCCCAGGACAGAAAGGTGTCTCTGTGTCTCCATCTCCCCTGACTCTTAGTCTGTATTGTACTCAATATTGTGAGACATATTGAGCACGTATCTAGCTCTGGAGAGTGTCGAGAGGAGGTTTACATGAATGATCCCAGGAATTAGATGATTAACATATGGTGAGTGTTTGACAGCGTGGGCCTGTACTTGCTGGAGTTTAGAATAATGAGGGGGGAACCTCTTTGAAACATGCAGAATAGTGAATGGTTTGAATAGAGTGGATGTGGAGAGGATGTTTCCACTTGTGGGAGAGTCTAGGACCAGAGGTTATAGCCTCAGAATTAAGGGGCATTCTTTTATGAAGGAGATGAGGAGAAACATCTTTAGTCAGAAGGTGATGAATCTGTAGAATTCTTTGCCACAGAAGATGTGGAGGCAAAGTCAGTGGATGTATTTAAGACCGAGATAGATAGATTTTTGATTAGTACAGGTGTCAGGTTATGGGGAGAAGGCAAGTGAATGGGGTTAGGAGGGAGCGATAGATCGGCCATTATTGAATGGCGGAGTAGACTTGATGGGCCGAATGGCCTAAATCTCCTCCTAACATCATGACCTTATATAGTACTACTTGCCTGGGTTGCATGCAAATACTGAATTCTGGTGTACATGGCCATTATACAACCATACCAATAGATGTACCGAAGAAAGGTTGTGTGGATGGAGCTGTTCCAAACCAAGCTGCGAAATGCTTTCTAACAGGCCCTTCACGGGTGTAATGGGGAGACTGCTTTGTGTGATGGACTGGGCAATGTCCATGTTAGGGCCGGCACAATGGTGCAGCGGTAGAGTTGCCTCACAGTGCCAGAGACCCAGGTTCGATCCTGACGTCAGGTGCTTGTCTGTACAGAGTTTGTCCGTTTACATATTCTGTTCACCTGCTAAAGAATGTAATTGTACTATCTGGGACATGTGACAATAAAGCATTCTTGAATCTGGACTCTTGACCTGCTTGGGTTTACTGAGGTTTCCTCACACATTCCCAAGATGTTCAGGTTTGTAGGTGAATTGGCTTGGCAAAATTATTAATTGTCCCGAGTGTGTGTTGGATAGTGCTAGTGTACGGGGATCGATGGTCAGCACGGACTCGGTGGGCCGAAGGGCCTGTTTCCGCGCTGTATCTCTGAACTAAACACAGAACTAGTGTGTGAACGGGTGATCGATGGTCAGCACGGACTCGGTGGGCCGAAGGGCCTGTTTCCGCGCTGTATCTCTGAACTAAACACAGAACTAGTGTGTGAACGGGTGATCGATGGTCAGCACGGACTCGGTGAGCCGAAGGGCCTGTTTCCGCGCTGTATCTCGGAACTAAACACAGAACTAGTGTGTGAACGGGTGATCGATGGTCAGCATGAACAAGGTGGGCCTGTTTCAATGCTGTATCTCGAAAACAAAACACAGAACTAGTGTGTGGACAGGTGATTGATGGTCAGCGTGGACTCGGTGGGCCGAGGGGGCCTGTTTCCGTGCTGTATCTCTAAACTAAACTAAGCTCTCAGCAATTTCTTGTGGCCTTGGGCAGAGCTGATGCCAAACCAAGATGTGATGCAACCTAACAGTGTTCTTTCACAATTCATGTGGAGAAGCTGGTGTGAGTCACTGCAGAAATGCCGAACTTCCTTCATCTTTTGAGCAAGATGAGACATCAGTGTGCCTTATTGACCACAGCTCCAATGTGGTTGGTGCAGGGTGTGCTGTTGGTGATATTTACGGTCTTAAGGTCATAAGTGGTAGGAGCAGAATTAGGCCATTCCACCATCAAGTCTACTCCGCCATTCAATCATGGCTGATCTATCTCTCCCTCCTAACCCCATTCTCCTGCCTTCTCCCCATAACCCCTAACACCCGTACTATTGAAGAAGCTATTTATCTCTGCTTTAAAAATATCCATTGACTTGTCCTCCACCGCCTGCTGTGCAATTAATTCCACAGATTGACTAAGGAAATTCCTCCTCATCTCCTTCGTAAAGGAATGTCCTTTAATTCTGAACCTATGACCTCTAGTCCTGGACTCTCCCACTAGTGGAAATATTCTCTCTACATCCACTCTATCCAAGCCTTTCACTGTTCGGTAAATGTCAATAAGGTTCCCCCTGATTCCTCTAAACTCCAGCGAGTGCAGACCCAATGCTGACAAATGCTCATCATATGTTAAAGCCATCATGACCACAAACCTCCTCTGGACCCTCTCCAACGCCAGTACATACCTCCTCATATATAGGGCCCCAAACCGCTCCCAATTCTCCATGTGTGGTCTGACCCACGTGTTATAAAGCCTGAGCATTTTATCATTTTATGGTCACTACTTCCGAACGGTTCTTTTCCCATAATCACCCTGATTAAATCTGGTTTGTTTCACAATAGTTTTAGTTCTTAGTTTTAGTTTCAGAGATACAGAGTGTAAACAGGCCCTTCAGCCCACCGAGTCCGCGCTGACCAGCGATCCCCACACACTAACACCATCCTACACACACAAGGGACAGTTTGCTAATTTCGAAGCCAATTAACCTACAAACCTGTAAGATCTTTGGAGTGTGGGAGGAAACCGGAGCATGGGGAGAACATACAAACTCTGTAAAGTCAGCACCTACAGTCAGGATCGAACCTGGGTCTCTGGCACTGTGAGACAGCAGCTTTACCGCTGTGCCACTCTGCTGCCCATAAACCAATGCTGAACCAAATTGCCTAGTATGCTCGATTACAAGCTGCTCTTAGAAGCCATTTGAAAGACACTCTACAAATTCCTTCCCTTGGAACCCAGCACCAATGTGAATTTCCCAGTCTACCTGCAGATTGATACCCCCCGTGTCCTTTATCCTACTGCAACTTTACACCACCTTCATTGCCAACCACAACATCACAAGTTTCCATATCATCTGAAATTTGCAAATTGTACCTTCTCCCACTGGAGACACAACAGACTGCAGATGTGGGAATCTGTAGCGACACTCCATCTACTGAGGGAACTCAGCGGGTCAGGCAGCTTTTCATAACTTTGTAAGATACAATAGCAGACTTGGGCCATTCGGCCCATCGAGTCCACTCCGCCATTCGATCATGGCTGATCTATCTTTCCCTCTCGACCCCATTCTCCTGCCTTCTCCCCATAAACACTGACACCTGTACTAATCAAGAATCTGTCAATCTCCACCTTGAAAGTAAGTAAGTTTATTGGCCAAGTATTCACATACAAGGAATTTGCCTTGGTGCTCCGCCCACAAGTAACAACATGACAGTTACGAATGACTCAGAAATTATTAAACATTAATAATAATAAAACATTAATGATAAAACACCATTGATCAAGCATGTGAACCAACAAAATACCAGATCAAAGGGAGGCTATAGATTTTTGGCTGTTGAGCAGAGCAACTACTCGTGGATAAAAACTGTTTTTATGCCTGGATGTGGCGGCTTTGACAGTCCGGAGTCGCCTTCCGGAGGGAAGTGAAAACACATTGACTTGGCCTCCACAGCCATCTGTGGCAATGAATTCCACAGATTCACCACACTCTGGCTAAAGAAATGCTTCCTCATCACCTTCCTAAAACTACGTCCTTTTATTCTCAGGCATCGCCTTCTGGTCCGAGACTCTCCAACTAAAATTATCCAATGACGGCCTCCACAGCCTTCTGTGGCAAAGAATTCCACAGATTCACCACCCTCCGACTACATAAATTCCTACTCATCTCCTTCCTAAAAGAACATCCTTTAATTCTGAGGCTATGACCTCTCACATTAGTGGAAACATCCTCTCCACATCCACTCTTTCCAGGATTTTCACTATTCGGTACGTTTCAATGAGGTCCCCTCATCCTTCCAAACTCCAGCGAGTACAGGCCCAGCGCCGACAAATGCTCATCGTACGTGAACCCACGCATTCTCCGGGATTGTTCTCGTAAACCTCCTCTGGACCCTCTCCAGAGCCGGCACATCCTTCCTCAGATACGGGGCCTAACACTCTTCGCAATTTCTGGTGAGGTGGGGGGAGGAATTTCTGTAACCTCATCGAGTCACAGAGCGGGGAAACAGGCCTTTCAGCCCATCTCATCCATATTGACCGAGAACCCCCATCCAAACTAGTCCCAATTTCCTGCGTTTGGCCCTTATCCCACTGAACCTTTCCTCTCCATGTACCTGCGCAAGTATCTTTTACATGCAGCATGATGGCGCAGCGATAGAGTCGCTGCCTCACAGAGCCAGAGACCCGGGTTCGATCCTGATTATGGGTGCTGTCTGTATGGAGTTTGTACATTCTCCCCGTGACCGGTGTGGGCTTTCTCCGGGATCTCCGGTTTCCACCCACACTCCAGATTTCGTACAGTGCGGAAACAGGCCCTTCGGCCCGCCCAGTCCGCTCTGACAATCGATCACCCATTCACACACTAGTTCCATGTTTAGTTTAGAGATACAGCGCGGAAACAGGCCCTTCATCCCACGAGTCCATGCCGACCAGCGATCACCCGTTCACAAACTAGTTCTGTGTTTAGTTTAGTGACACAGTGTGGAAACAGGCCCTTCAGCCCGCACTGACCAGTGACCAACACTGTCCTACACACACTCCGGACAAATACATTCTAATTAACCTACGAACCCGTACATCTTTGGAGCGTGGAAGGAATTGGAGATCGCAGAGAAAATCCACGCAGATCACAGGGTGAACGTACAAACTCTGTACAGACAGCAGCTGTAGTCCGGATCGAAGTCGGGTCTCTGGCGCTGTGAGGCAGCAATTCTACTGCTGCACCACTGTGCGCCATCATGTTACTTGGCAAAGATTAGCAGGAAGTTAACAATTGGGAAGCTTTTAAAAACCAAAATAAGGTCATAAGTGATGGGAGTAGAATTAGGCCATTTGGCCCGTCAAATCTACTCCACCATTCAATCATGGCTGATCTATCACTCCCTCTTAACCCCATTCTCCTGCCTTCTCCCCTTAACCCCTGACACCCCTACTAATTCATAATCTTTCTAACTCTGCCTTAACAATATCCACTGACTTAACCACCAGGTGGCGCCAGCAATGGCTGCCTCGCCAACAGTCTGTCCCTTCTTTGTTCTCTGTGTGTGTGTGTGTGTTAAATGTGTTTTTTAGCTTGTTTTATGTGGGGAGTGGGGGGGATGTTGGGGAAAATGTTCCTATTCACTTACCTCGACGGAGATGCGATTTTCTTCCGTATCATATCTCCGTCCACACTGCGGCCTAACATCGAGGAGTTGGCAGCCTTTGCTGGAGTCCGACTTCGAGAGCTCCACCCCAGGTGTCTGCAGGACTTACCATCAGGGAGCTTGCGATCCCTGTCGGGGGTCGATTTTGGGGCTCCAAACGTGGGCGCCTGTGGACTTTAACATCGCGGAGCTTGTGGTCTCTGGTTAGAGACCGACTTCGGGAAACTCCAAGCCGCAGGAGCTTTGAGCGCCCTGAAGCGGGGTCTTCGACCGCCAGCTGTGGGAACTTCAATCCCCCAGACTGTGAATGGTTCGCTTGCCCCGACCGCAGGAGAATAAAAGAGGAAGAAGTTTGGACTTTATTGCCTTCCGTCACATTGAGGATCGTGGGGAGTCTGTTGTGGTGGATGTTTATGTTAACTTTTATGTAGTTGTGTCTCTTGGTGCTTTTTTTTGGTAATTCGAATTTCACTGTACCTTAATTGGTACATGTGACAATAAACTGACCTTGAAAGCTTAAATTGGCTTCCACAGCCTTCTGTGGCAAAGAATTCCACAGATTCATCACCCTCTGACTAAAGAAATTCCTCCTCATTTCCGTCCTAAAAGAAGTCCTTTAATTCTGAGGCTATGACCTCTCCCACTAGTGGAAATATCCTATCCACATCCACTCTATCCGAGCCATTTCATTATTCAGCAAGTTTCATTGTGTTCCCCCCTCATTCTTCTAAACTCGAGCGAGTACAGGCCCTGTGCCGTCAAATATCCTATGTAACCCACTCATTCCTGGGACCATTCTTGTAAGCCTCCTCTGGACGCTCTCCAACGCCTGCATATCCTTCATCAGACATGGGGCTGAAAATTGCTCACAATAATCCAAGTGCGGTCTGACCAGCGCCTGAAAGAGCCTCAGCATTGCATCCGTGTCGCTTAATGTATATTGGTCGCTGGAGTTTTACTGCAATCACTTTCTCTTCCAGACCGCGAGATCGGGGACTGACGGGATATCTGGGATCGGACAATGATCAGGAGATCGTGCTTCCTCCTCTCCCTTCTCCAAGGTACCATCAGCAGCAACTCACAAGTGTTTACGGGCGAGGAGGGTTTTACTGGTTGGGTGCCAGTGACTAGCGGAGTTCCGCAGGGGTCAGTGCTGGGGCCTCAACGATCGTTTTGCTGACCACCTTTGCTCAGTCCGCCTGGACCTACCTGATCTCCCGTTTGCGAAACACTTTAATTCCCCTTCCCATTCCCACACAGAACCTTCTCTCCTAGTTCTCCTCCACTGTCAGAGTGAGCCCAAATGCAAATTGGAGGAACAGCATCTCATATTTTGCTTGGACAGCTTACAACCCAGTGGTATGAATATTGGTTTCTCTCACTTCAAGTAAATCCTACATTCCCTTTCTCTCCATCCCTCCCCCACCCAACTCGCACCAGCTTCTCGTTCTCACTCAACAAACAGCTACCAATGGCTTGTTTTCTTTATCATCATTACTTTTATGCATATCTTTCATCCATTGTTCTGTATCTCTCCACATCATCGTCTATATCTCTCGTTTCCCTTTCCCGTGACTTACAGTCTGAGGAAGGGTCTCGACCCGAAACATCACCCATTCCTTCTCTCCAGAGATGCTGCCTGTCCCACTGAGTTACTCCAGATTTTTGTGTCAATCTTCAGTTTAAACCAGTATCCGCAATTCCTTCCTGTACACCACAATTCTTCACGTTGAACATTAATGATTTGGACAAGGGGATTGAAGGCTTTGTGGCCAAGTCTGCAGATGATACGGAAATAGGTGGAGGGGCAGGTAGTGTAGAGAAAGCAGGAACTCTGCAGTAGAACTTGGACAGGTTGGAGGGGTGGACAGGGACATGGCAGATGGAATATACTGCAGCAAAGGAGGGAGCACCGCACTTTTTTTTGTATCCAAAATAATTTATTCAATTACAATCACGATACAAAAACCCAAAAAAACCCAAACCATGGTGACACACCCTCCCCAATATTACAAAATCACCAAATTATTCAGACACTAAATTTCCAAACAACTATGCTACAGATGTACTAATAAACCACTATATAACCATGTCCCTCTCTAACATCACCCGGGCGCGGATGTAAACCTGGTAATGATGCAACCAACTGGCTCGGGCAAAGCCCTCTTCTGCCTGGCGCCGTGACTTGCGGACGGCCAGCTTGGCCAGGCCTTGGAGCAACCCAACCGGGCCATCTTCGGCCCTGCCAACTCCCTAGATCCCATCACCAGCCCTTCGGTCACTGACAGCAGAGTCACTCCTCCCCCTACTCCTCCAGGCGGACTGAGCAAAGTGTCACTAGGTGGAGTGGCGGTGCTCCTTGACCTCTGGACCCTGGCTACAAGGGACACTCTACTGGTCCCTGGGAGTGACACACTGTGGGAGGGGCGGTGAGGAGGGAATGACGCACTGTGGGAGGGGCGGTGAGGAGGGAGTGACACACTGTGGGAGGGGCGGTGAGGAGGGAGTGACGCACTGTGGGAGGGGCGGTGAGGAGGGAGTGACGCACTGCGGGAGAGGTGGTGAGGAGGGAGTGTGCACTGTGGGAGGGGCGGTGAGGAGGGAGTGACGCACTGCGGGAGAGGTGGTGAGGAGGGAGTGTGCACTGTGGGAGGGGCGGTGAGGAGGGAGTGACGCACTGCGGGAGGGGCGGTGAGGAGGGAGTGACACACTGTGGGGGGGCGGTGAGAAGGGAGTGACGCACTGCGGGAGGGGTGGTGAGGAGGGAGTGTGCACTGTGGGAGGGGCGGTGAGGAGGGAGTAACACACTGTGGGAGGGGCGGTGAGGAGGGAGTGTGCACTGTGGGAGGGGCGGTGAGGAGGGAGTAACACACTGTGGGAGGGGCGGTGAGGAGGGAGTGACGCACTGCGGGAGGGGCGGTGAGGAGGGAGTGACACACTGTGGGAGGGGCGGTGAGGAGGGTGTGACACACTGTGGGAGGGGTGGTGAGGAGGGAGTAACACACTGTGAGGGGCGGTGAGGAGGGAGTGACGCACTGCGGGAGGGGCGGTGAGGAGGGGGTGACGCACTGCGGGAGGGGCGGTGAGGAGGGAGTGACGCACTGCGGGAGAGGTGGTGAGGAGGGAGTGTGCACTGTGGGAGGGGCGGTGAGGAGGGAGTGACGCACTGCGGGAGGGGCGGTGAGGAGGGAGTGACACACTGTGGGGGGGCGGTGAGAAGGGAGTGACGCACTGCGGGAGGGGTGGTGAGGAGGGAGTGTGCACTGTGGGAGGGGCGGTGAGGAGGGAGTGTGCACTGTGGGAGGGGCGGTGAGGAGGGAGTAACACACTGTGGGAGGGGCGGTGAGGAGGGAGTGACGCACTGCGGGAGGGGCGGTGAGGAGGGAGTGACACACTGTGGGAGGGGCGGTGAGGAGGGTGTGACACACTGTGGGAGGGGTGGTGAGGAGGGAGTAACACACTGGGAGGGGCGGTGAGGAGGGAGTGACGCACTGCGGGAGGGGCGGTGAGGAGGGAGTGACGCACTGCGGGAGGGGCGGTGAGGAGGGAGTGACGCACTGCGGGAGGGGCGGTGAGGAGGGAGTGACACACTGTGGGAGGGGCGGTGAGGAGGGAGTGACACACTGGGGGGGGCGGTGAGGAGGGAGTGACACACTGCGGGAGGGGCGGTGAGGAGGGTGCGACACACTGTGGGAGGGGCGGTGAGGAGGGTGTGACACACTGTGGGAGGGGCGGTGAGGAGGGTGTGACACACTGGGAGGGGCGGTGAGCAGGAGGCTCTACCCCTACACCACCATGCCGCTCTTCTACGCTCTGTACACACCAGGTCCACAGCACAGGATAAAAGGTGTAGAAAGTGAGTCCAGTGAACTCACAGGGTGTTCACTGCTAAAGATTGTTCCTTCTCTCCTCAGCTGTGATGTCGGGACAGTGGAGTGCGGACACTCCACGAGATGTGACAGCGCAGAATGGTTTGTGTGCACGGATTCCGTGTCACTACAGGTACCTGTCGACTCTGAAAGATAAATCACGGACTGGAATCTGGTTTAACAAGAACACAAACAAAAAAGATTCTGTAGCCTTCCACTCCAGGAATTCCAGTCGAGAATCAACAAAGTTTCGCCATCGGACCCGGCTGTCAGGAGTCCTGAAAGACAACGACTGTTCCCTGGTTATAGACAACGTCACGCAGCAAGATGCAGGTCTTTATTATTTCAGAGTTAAATTTGGAGGGCGAAATAATTACAGCTACCCCAATGTAACACGGCTCCATGTTACTGGTAAGTGCTCTGTGTAATTCACTCATTCACTCAACAGTTTCTTCCCAGCTATTATCAGGCAACTGAACCATCCTACCACAAGCAGAGAGCAGTGCTGAACTACCATCAGCCTCACTGGTGAACCTCGGGCTATCCTTGATCGGACTTTGGACTGTACACGTTCCCTATTCACACACACCCCACAGCATCAGGATCCTTCTGGTTCATTTCTGGATCACCGTGACACCTCCAGTTTTTACACTGTTACTACCAGGTTTTCATTGCCCATATATGCTCCTAATATCGACTCCATCTACACTTCACGCAGCCTGAACTAAACTAAACAATGACTGTCTTATCCTTACTGCCCTTAGTGGAGAACTCTGTCCCCATCCTCCCGATCACAGGTCATCATAACATTCCTGATCCCCATCTGTTTCAACCTCCCCTGACCATTGTACCTCCTTGTTCAGGGATCATCCTTGTTTAGTTTAGTTTAGTTAGTTAATTTTATTGTCACATGTACCGAGGTACAGTGGAAAGCTTTTGTTGCGTGCTAACCAGTCAGCGGAAAGACAATACATGATTACAATCGAGCCGTTTACAGTGTACAGCTGCATGATAAGGGAATAACATTTAGTGCAAGGTTAAGCCAGCATAGTCTGATCAGGGATAGTCTGAAGGTCACCAATGAGGTAGCTAGTAGTTTAGGACTGCTCTCTGGTTGTGGTTCGATGGTTCAGTTGCCTGATAACAGCTGGGAAGAAACTGTCCCTGAATCTGGAGTTGTGCAGTTTCACACTTCTGTACCTCTTGCCTGGTGGAAGAGGGGAGCAGAGGGAGTGACCGGGGGTGACACTGGTCCATGATAATCTGGAGGTGTGCGTTTTCACACTTCTATACCTTGTAAAAACATCCTTCCTCATGTGGGACTGGGATTATGATGTGAACCGATGTATCTCGTGATATTTAACTAACAGTATCTGTTTCTGTGTGTGTTAGATTTCAGAGATAAACCCACGATATTCCCTGCTGAAATGGTGGCAGGTCAGCCTGTGACCGTGACCTGCATCTTCAACACCACGTGTGATGGAACGACACCCACCTTAACCTGGGTCACCCCCGCTGATGAACCAACGTCAGCCTCACACAGCGTAACTCAGCGGGCAGACACTCTGACATATACTTCTGTTCTGTCCCTGACCCCAGCGCTCAAACATCACGGGCAAAACCTCACCTGCAGAGTCAGATACCCAACTGTCTCATCGGAGCAGATCCTCACAATGACTGTGCAATGTAAGTACGGACATCGTTTATTGTGCAGGAACAGCAATAATCTATTAGCAGTGCTGGTACATAAGGTCATAGGCGATATGAGCAGAATGAGGCCATTTGACCCATCAAGTTCACTCCGCCATTCATTAATGGCTGATCTATCTCTCCTAACCCCTTTCTTCTGCCTTCTGCCCGTAACCTCTGACATCCATACTAATCAAATCAACACCAAAAGCTGGAGTGACTCCACGGGCCAGGCAGCATCTCTGGAGAGAAGGAATGGGTGAAGTTTTGGGTCGAGAGCGTTCTTCAGAGCGAAAGTCACAGGAAAGGGAAACGAGAGATATAGACGATGATGTAGAGAGATGTAGGACCTACCTGATCTCCCGGCTGCTAAACACTTTAATTCTCCTTCGCATCCCCACACTGACTTTTCTAGGGCTCCTCCATTGTTAGAGTGAGGCTAAACACAAATTGGAGGATCAGCATCTCATACTTTGCTTGGGCAGCTTACGTGGTGGTATGAATATTGCTATGAATATTGATTTTTCTAACTTCAGGTAGCCCCGGCATTCCCTCTCTCTCTCCATCCCTCTCCCACCCAAGTCGCACCGGCTTCTCGTTCACACCCAACAAACAGCTAACAATGGCCTGTTTCCTTTATCATCGTAAATAGTTTACATATCTTTCATTCTTTGTTCTATATCTCTCTACACCATTGACGATATCTCTCATTTCCTTAAACATAGAAGTCGGCGCAGACTCGGTGGGCCAAATTGGTCTGTCTCCACACTGTATCTCTAAACTAACCTTAGAACTAGCGTGTGAACAGGTGATCGATGGTCGGCGCAGGCTGGGTGGGCCAAAGGGCCTGTTTCCGAGCTGCATCTCTAAAGTCTAAAGATTAAAGTCTTTTACAATCCAAGGATCACCGAAAGTGCCGCAAAACAGGTTGCTGAATTTTATCTGTTTGCAGACGCCCCCCAGAATCTCTCAATCACTTCCCCCAACAACGTGAACAATTCCTGGGTCAGTATAAAGGAAGGGAACTCTGCAGCGATCCTCTGCTCCGTCCAGAGTTTCCCAGCATCTAATCTGACATGGAGACATCTCGGTGTCACACAGAATACAACACGTTCCAGCAACGAGCTGTGGATGGAGTTCCCTCGGCTGACACGGCAGGATGCTGGGGTTTATCAGTGTGTGGCGGAGAATGAACACGGGACAGTAGAGAGGGATGTGACCCTCACTGTGGAATGTGAGTAGACACACACTGACACGTGACTGTCTACAAAGGCAGATGGATTATTGGCCCATGAGAGATGCTGGAATTCACCGCATACACTCTCACACACTCACTCTCCTTCTCTTTCACACACACATTCTCTCTGTCGCACACATGAACACCATCTCTCACACACACACACACACACACACTCTCACTCTCTCACACACACACACACATTCTCTCACAAACCATCACACACACACGCGTTCTCCCTCTCACACACACACGTTCTCTCTCTCACACACAAACACCATCTCACACACACACGGTCTTCCTATCTCTCTCACACTCATTCACTCCCTCTCTCTCACACACTCACTCAAACACACACACATTCTCTCACAAACCATCACACACACATGTTCTCGGTCACACCCTCTCTCACACACACTCACTCATTAAAACACACACATACTCTCACAAACAATTTCACGCACACACACTCACCCTCCCTCGCGTGCACACACACACACACACACTCATTCACTCAAACACACACACGCTCCCTCACAAAAAAATCGCACACCCACACGCTCTCTCTCTCTCTCACACACGCGCTCAGTCAAACACACACATCCTCAAGATCTCTGCGAAAACCCACGCAGGTCACGGGGAGAACCTGCAAACTCCGTACGGACAGGCACCGGTGGTCAGGGTCGAACCGAGGTCTCTGGCGCTGTGAGGCAGCAGCTCTACCCACTACGCCACTGTGCCGCCCACATCTACAATCTTTTGTGTTCCCCACCTGTATGTATCCTGTCTGACCTCTGCCTGACATTGTTGGATCATATTGGTCTTTCTACCCAGAAACCCTCAAAGCCTCCCTCTATGTATCGTCACTCCTCACGTTGCTTAAAACACAAAGTGCTGGAGCAACTCAGTGGGGCAGGCAACATCTTTGGAGTCATTGAGTCTTGCAGCGCGGAAACAGGCCCTTTGGTCCAACTTACCCACACCGGCCAACGAACCCCATCTACACTAGTCCCACCTGCCCTACTTCGGTCCATATTCATCCAAACAAGTCTTATCCATGTTACCTGTCCAACTGTTTTTTAAATGTTGAAATGGTCCCAGCCTCAACTCCCTCCTCCGGCAGCTAGTTCCATACACCCACCACCCTCTGCATGAAAAAAGTTACCCATCGGGATCCATTAAATCTTCTCCCCTCTCACCTTAAACCTAGCGTGCTCAACCTCTCCCTATAGTCTGAACAAGGGTCTCAACCCGAAACGTCACCCATTCCTTATCTCCAGAGATGTTGCCTGTCCCGTTGAGTTGCTGCAGCTTTTTGTGTCTACGTGATTACAATAGTGCCATCCACTGTGTACACATACAAGAAAAGGGAATCACGTTTAGTGCAAGAAAAATCCAGTAAAGTCCTATCAAAGATAGCACCATAGTAATTCAGGACTGCGCTCTGGTTGTGGTAGGATGGTTCAGTTGTCTGATAACAGCCGGGAAGAAACTGTCCCTGAATCTGGAGGTGTGCGTTTTCACACTTCTGCACCTCTTGCCCGATGGGAGAGGGGAGATGAGGGAGTGGCTGGGGAGCGACTCAACCTTGATTATGCTGCTGGACTTGCCGAGGCAGCGTGAGGTGTAGATAGAGTCAACCAGCCAACATGCCCCATCTACACTAGTCCCACATGCCTGCATTTGGCCCATATCCCTCCAGCCTCAACTACTTCCTCCGGCAGCTTGTTCCATACACCCACCACCCTTTGTGTGGAAAAATGTTACCCATCAGGTTCCATTAAATTTTCTCCCTTCTCCTCTTAAACCTATGTCCTCTGGTCCTCGATTCCCCTACTCTGGGCAAGAGACTTTGTGTGTCTACCCGATCAATTCCTCCCAATAATTTTGATCACCTCTATAAGATCACCCCTCATCCGCCTGCCCTCCAAGGAATAGAGTCCCAGCCTGCCCCAACATCTCCCTGTAGCTCATGCCTCCAATCCTGGAGAACAAGGGTAGGTGACAAGGATCGTTTATTTACTGTTGTCCTCTTGAGTTTCATTTCCTGTATAACTCGTTATCACCTACCCTAGAGCCAACAATGGACCATTGTGGGCTCAACGTTTTTCCTGATCATCGTTGTTTTTGCATATCTTTAATTTGTGCCATCGATACCTGTAATTTCCCGCTCTCCGAATCTCAGTCTGAAGAAGGGTCTTGACGTGAAATGCCACCTATTCCTTTTTTCCAGAGATGCTGCCTGACCCGCTGCGTTACTCCAGCACTTTGTACCTATTCCTTTTTTCCAGAGATGCTGCCTGACCCGCTGAGTTACTCCGGCACTTTGTGCCTATCATGAATGTTTGTATAGTATCTTGTTTCAAGTTATAGGAATAGAATTAGGCCATTCGGCCCATCGAGTCTACTCCGCCATTCAATCATGGCGCTCTGCCTCCTAATCCCATTTTCCTGCCTTCTGCCCATAACCCTTGACACTTGTTCTAATCAAGAACTTATTTATCTCTGCCTTAAAAATATCCATTAACTTGGCCTCCACAGCCCTTTGTGGTATGAGTTCCACAGATTAACTACCCACTGACTTAAGAAGTTCCTTCTCACCTCCTTTCGAAAAGAGCGCCATTTAATTCTGACGCTATGACCTCTGGTGCTAGACTCTCCCACCAGTTGAAACAACCTTTCCACATTCACTCTATCTACGCCTTTCATTATTCTGTAAGTTTCAATGAGGTCTCCCCCTCAACCATCTAAATTCCAGCGAGTGGAGGCCCAGTGCTGTCAAGCACTCACCATATGCTATCCCACTCATTCCTGGAATAATGCTTGTAAACCTCCTCTGGACCCTCTCCAGAGCCAGCACATCCGTCCTCAGATGTGGGGCCCAAATTTGCTCACAATATTCCAAATGCGGCCTGACCAGCGCCTTATAGAGCCTCAGCATTACATCCCTGTTTTTGTATTCCAGTCCTCTTGATATAAATGAGGAATTTGCCTTCCTTACCACCGATTCAACTTGCAAACTAACTTTTTGGGACTCCTGCACCAGCATTCCCAAGTCCCTTTGCATCTCCGATTACTGGATTCTCTCACCATTTAGAAATTACTGTACACCTTTACTCTTATTAGCAAAATGCTTGACTCCACACTTTGCAATACTGAATTTCATCTGCTATTTGTCTGCCCACTCTCCCAACCTGTCCAAGTCCTTCTGCAGAGTCCTTGCTTTCTCTATGCTAGCTACCTCAGTATCATCTGCAAACTTGGCCACAAAGCCTTCAATCCCCTTATCTAAATCATTAATATACAACATGAAGAGAGACGGCCCTAGCACCGACCCTGGCGGAACTCCACTAGTCACTTGCAGCCAACATGAAAAAGCTCCTTTTATTGCAACTCTTTGCCTTCTGCCATCCAGCCAATTCGCTATCTATGCTGGTATCTTCCCTTTAATACCATGGGTTCTCATCTTCCCCAGCAGCCTGACCTGCGGCACCTTATCGAGGACCTTCTGAAAATCTAGGGAAACATAGAAACATAAAAAATAGGTGCAAGAGTAGGCCATTCGGCCCTTCCAGCCAGCACAGCCATTCAATGTAATCACGGTTATTCATCCAAAATCAATACCCTGTTCCTGCTTTCTCCCCATAGCCCTTGATTCCGTTAGCCCTAAGAGCTAAATTTAACTCTCTTGAAAGCATCCAGCGAATTTACCTCCACAACAGAGATTTCCACAGATTCACAACTCTCTGGTTGAAAAGGTTTTTCCTCATCTCAGTCCTAAATGGCTGACCCCTTATTATTAAACTGTGACCCATGCTTCTGGACTCCACCAACATCAGGAACATTTTTCCTGCATCTAGCCTGTCCAATCCCTTAAGAGTTTTATATGTTTCTATATGATTCCCTCTCATCCTTCTAAATTCCAGTTAATACAAGCCCAGTCAATCCATTCTTTCATCATACGACAGTCCCTCCATCCCAGGAATTAATCTGGTGAACCTACGCTGCACTCCCTCAATAGCAAGAGTGTCCTTCCTCAAATTGGGTGACCAAAACTGCACACAATTCTCCAGGTGCGGTCTCACCAGGGCCCTGTTCAACTGCAATAGGACCACCTTGCTCCTTTTCTCAAATCCTCTGGCTATGAAGGCCAACATGCCGTTTGCTTTCTTCACTGCTTTCTTTCATCCACAGCCACCCCTCTGTCTGTCCTCGTATTAATTTCCTCAAAGAACTACAGCAGTTTCGTCAAGCAAGATCACAAAACCATGCTGACTTTGGCCCATTTTCTCGTGAACATCTAAGTACTGCGTAACCTCTTCCTTTACAATTGACTCTAAAATCTTACCAACCACCGAAGTCAGGCTAACCGTCCTATAGTTTCTGCTCTTCTGCTTCGCTCTTTTCTTGTTCAGCGGGACGATACTCGCAAATTTCCAATCTTCATGAACCACTCCTAACTCTAGTGATTCCTGAAATATCACAACTAATGCCTCCACAATCTCCGAGGCCACCTCCTTCAGAACCCTGGGGTGCAGTCCATCCAGTCCAGGTGACTTATCCACTCTCAGACCTTTCAGTTTTCCCAGCACCTTCTCCTTAGTAATCGTCACTTCACTAACTTCCACCCCTGGCTCTCTAGGATTGCAGGCACACTGCTGGTGTCCTCCATGGTGAGGACTGATGCAAAAACGTTATTCAATTCCTCTTCCATTTCTTGATTTCTCCTGCATCATTCTCCCGCGGCCCAACATCCTCTCTTGCCTCTTTTTTTAGAAACATAGAAAACATAGAAACTCTTTTACTCTTTATATATCCGTAGAAACTCTTGCTATCCTCTTTTACATTATTGGCCAGCTTGTATTCGTGCTGAAGATAGAGACAACAAAGCTGACCTAACTCAGCGGGACAGGCAGCATCTCTGGAGAGAAGGGACGGGCGACGTTTCGGGTCGAGGCCCTTCTTCAGACTGGTTAGGGATAAGGTAAACAATGGATACAGACGATGATGTCGAGAGATAAAGAACAATGAATGTAAGGTCGGAGAACAGGAGGCATCACAGAGGGGGAGCAGGGAGAGAGGATGTGGCAGAACTGCACCATGTTGTCGGAAAGATATTGTCGAGCTTGAAAGGGTTCAGAGACATCTCGGTGTCACGCTGAACACAACACGTTCCAGCAACGAGCTGTGGATGGAGTTCCCTCAGCTGACACGGCAGGATGCTGGGGTCTATCAGTGTGTGGCAGAGAATGAACACGGGACAGCAGAGAGGGATGTGACCCTCACTGTAGAATGTGAGTAGACACACACTGACACGTCCCTCAAAATGTCATAAGGTCATAAGTGATAGGAGCAGAATTAGATGGCCGAATGGCCAAGTCTACGCCGCCATTCAATCATGGCTGATCTATCTCTCCCTCCTAACCCCATTCTCCTGCCTTCTCATCGAGCCATAGAGTTATAGAGCCATAAAGTCATGGTCATAGAGAGTGATCCAGCGTGGAAACAGGCCCTTTGGCTCAACTTGTTTTCAATGGCCTTTATGTCCCAGCTACATTGGACCTACCTGCCCATGTTTGACCCAAAACCCTCCAATCCTGTCCTATCCATGTACCTTTCTGTTTCTTAAATGCTGGGATAGTCCCTGCCTCAACTACCTCCTCTGGCAGCTCGTTCCATGGACCAACTACCCTTTGCAAGAAAAAGTTACCCCTCAAATTCCTATTAAATCTTTTCCCCTTTATCTTGAACCCATGTCCTCTGGTCCTCGATTCACCTACTCTGGCCAAGAGACTCTGTGCGTCTACCCGATCTATTCCCCTCATGATATTATACACCTCTATATGTTTACTCCTCATCCTCCTGCAGTCCAAGGAATAGAGTCCCAGCCTGCTCAATCTCTCCCCACAGCTCAGGTCCTCAACTCCTGGCAACATCCTTGTAAATCTTCTCTGTACCCTTTCCTGCTTGACAACATCTATACTATTACTAAAACTCTCATCTTGACCACTTCCGGTCTGCGTTGCTTTTAAATTTGTGCAAAAACAGTACCCTATTTCGCTAGGATTTTTGCCACCTTACTCACCGTTCTCCTCTGCTCCAAGCGCACCAAGTTTTACTCCGATTGGTGGAATATTAGAAAAGTTATGAAGGTTTAAAAAATCGTGAGATCAGCAGATTGGTCTTCTCGCCTGTCGGTCACCATGAAGGTAACGTCCCTTCCGGGGGCGAGGAGAATAAAGACCCGGAGGCTAGGCGTGAGTCAGTCTGCCCGGAAGCCATGAGTAAGAGTTGACTCTAGATCTGTGAGTCCACTGGCCGTGAATGACTGAACTGTGAGTCCACAAGCCATTAGTGAGTGAATTGTGAGTCCACCAGCCGAGTCCAGTGATCGTGCTTGAGTCTGGAAGTCGCACTTGAGTCCGGAAGTCGCGTTTGAGTCTGGAAGTTGCGTTCAGTCCAGAGGTCGCACTCAGTGCAGAAGTCGGGCGTGAGTAGAGTCAAGAGAGTTTTACTGTCATACGTCTCAGATGTGCGTGTGTGTGTGATGGAGGATGCGTGTGTGTGTGATGGAGGGTGCATGTGTGTGTGTGATGGAGGGTGTGTGTGTGTGATGGAGGGTGTGTGTGTGTGATGGAGGGTGTGTGTGTGTGTGATGGAGGGTGTGTTTGTGATGGAGGGTGTGTGTGTGATGGAGAGTGTGTGTGTGATGGAGCCAGTGTGTGTGTGATGGAGCCAGTGTGTGTGTGATGGAGCCAGTGTGTGTGTGATGGAGCCAGTGTGTGTGTGATGGAGCTAGTGGGTGTGTGCATGATGGAAGGTGTGTGCATGATGGAGGGTGTGTGTTTGTGATGGAGTGTGTGTGTGATGGTGGGTGTGTGGGTGATGTAGCGTGCGTGTGTGTGATGGAGGGTGTGTGTTTGTGTGATGGAGGGTGTGTGTTTGTGTGATGGAGGGTGTGTGTTTGTGTGATGGAGGGTGTGTGTGATTGAGTGTGTGTGTGTGTTCGATAAATAACAAATATAGTGCAAATCGAAACTTCTTTATGTATGTTACTAAAAATCCGATCATGACCACATCCTGTTCTGTATATTGATTTTTGAAAAACCGCTGCCACTTGTGGCTGTGATTTTTGGCCATCTTACTCAAAGTCCCCCTCCGCTGTGCAGGACAGATGATTTTTCCCACCTATGAAAAATAAAAGATTTATTAGTGTTTAAAAAGTGTTGAGGTTCTCTCTCCTGAAGCCCACACCCCTTCCGGAGGGACTATAAAACCCAGAAGTGTTGAGTGCCTCAGTCAGTCTCTGTAAGATGGGGGAGCGAGAGAGTCACGTCTCTCAGTGTGAGCAGTGAATAACTGACCTGTCAGTGCCCTTAATGTGGTTTGAAAATATAGTTTGGAAATGCTAAAGCTGTGTTGCCTTTGGTTTGGAAATGCTAATGCTGTGTTGCCTTTGGTTTGGAAATGCTAAAACTGTGTTGCCTTTGGTTTGGAAATGCTAAAGCTGTGTTGCCTTTGGTTTGGAAATGCTAAAGCTGTGTTGCCTTTGGTTTGGAAATGCTAAAACTGTGTTGCCTTTGGTTTGGAAATGCTAAAGTTTACTTGCCTAATTAAAGTTTACTTGCCTAATTAAAGTTTACTTGCCTAATTAAAGTTTACTTGCCTAATTAAAGTTTACTTGCCTAATTAAAGTTGCCTTTCCTAATTAAAGTTGCCCTGCCTAATTAAAGTTGCTGTGCCTCATTAAAGTTGCCTTGCCTGATTAAAGTTGCCTTGTCTAATTAAAGTTGCCTTGCCTAATTAAAATTGCCTTGCCTTCTATGTAATTAAAAGCCTAATCTGGACCACTTCCTGTTTGCACTTTATATTGATTTTAGAAAAAGCGCTACCACGTACGGCTGTGATTTTTGGCCATCGTACTCGGAGTCCCCCTCCGCTCATCAGGTGCTGAGGATTTTTCCCATCATTGAAAAATAAAATGGTTATTAGTGTTTAAAAAATGTTGAGATTCTCCCTCCTGTCAATCATGCCATGAAGTCCACGCCTGTTCTGGTGGGAGGGGGAGGGACTATAAAACCCAGAAGTATGGGCGTGGCACAGTCTCTGTAGGATGGAGGAGGGAGAGGTCACGCTCGCTGTGTTTAGTGGCCTTGCATCCTGCTTGAAATTGTATAAAACTGCACTTGAATTTGGTGGCCTAGTACCCTGCTTGAAGTGGTAAGAAACTGCAATTGAATTTGGTGGCCTTACACCCTGCTTGAAATGGAATTTCAAGGAATAGCCGTGAGTCAACTGCAAGCCCATCGGCCATGAGTGAGTGAGCTGCCAGTATAACAGGCTTGAGTGACTGAGCCGCCAGCCCAAGAATCCATTTGGCCCACAATTTCCATACTAGCCCTCTGAAAAACAGTCTCTTCAGTCCACAACAACCATACTAGCGCTCCAGAAAGCTCTCACCACCCCCCCCCTCCCCCCCTCCCCCACTGGCCACCAATATTAGAATTGGTGAAGAGGAGGAATATTGCATTGGGGACCGGCCCTCCCATGTGAAGCTGGGACCCAACGGGTCCCACTTAGTCTAGTACTATTACTAAAACTCTCATCTTGACCACTTCTGGTCTGCATTTATTTTTAAATTTGCACATAAAACAGTATGATATATCGCTAGGATTTTTCCGCCACCTTCCTCACAGTTCTCCTCTGCTCCAACTGCACCAAGTTGTTTTCCGATTGGTGGAATATTAGAAAAGATATGGAGGTTTAAAAAATCGTGAAACCAGCAGATTGGTCTTTTTGCTTGTCTGTCACCACGAAGGTAACGCCCCTTCTGGGGGCAAGGTGCATAAAGCCCCGGAATAGGGGCGTGAGTCAGTCACCCCGGAAGCCGTGAGTGAGAGTTGAGTCCACAAGCCGTGAGTGAATGAACTATGAGTCCACAAGCCGTGCTGAGTCCGGAGGTCGCACTGAGCCAGAAGTTGCAATAGTCCGCAAGTCGCGCTGAGTCCGGAGATCGCGCTGCGTCCGGACGTCGCGCTTTAGTCCAGAAGTCGCGCTGCGTCCGGACGTCGCGCCTGAGTCCGGACGTCGCGCCTGAGTCCGGACGTCGCGCCTGAGTCCGGACGTCGCGCCTGAGTCCGGACGTCGCGCCTGAGTCCGGACGTCGCGCCTGAGTCCGGACGTCGCGCCTGAGTCCGGACGTCGCGCCTGAGTCCGGACGTCGCGCCTGAGTCCGGACGTCGCGCCTGAGTCCGGACGTCGCGCCTGAGTCCGGACGTCGCGCCTGAGTCCGGACGTCGCGCCTGAGTCCGGACGTCGCGCCTGAGTCCGGACGTCGGGCCTGAGTGCGGACGTCGGGCCTGAGTCCAGAGGTGCACCAGCCGTGAGTGAGTGAACTGTGAGTCCACCAGCCGTGAGTGAGTGAACTGTGAGTCCACCAGCCGTGAATGAGTGAACTGTGAGTTCACAAGCCGCGCTTGAGTCCGGAGGTCGCGCTTGAGTCCGGAGGTCGCGCTTGAGTCCGGAGGTCACGCTTGAGTCCGGACGTCGCGCATGAGTCCGGACGTCGCGCTGCGTCCAGAAGTCACGCTTGAGTCCGGACGTCGCGCATGAGTCCGGACGTCGCGCATGAGTCCGGACGTCGCGCTTGAGTCCGGACGTCGCGCTGCGTCCAGAAGTCACGCTTGAGTGCGGACGTCGCGCATGAGTGCGGACGTCGCGCTTGAGTCCAGACGTCACGCTGCGTCCAGAAGTCACGCTTGAGTGCGGACGTCGCGCCTGAGTCCGGACGTCGCGCCTGAGTCCGGACGTCGCGCCTGAGTCCAGAGGTCCACAAGCCGTGAGTGAACTGTGAGTCCACCAGCCGTGAGTGAGTGAACTGTGACTCCACCAGCCGTGAGTGAACTGTGACTCCACCAGCCGTGAGTGAGTGAACTGTGACTCCACAAGCTGTGAGTGAGTGAACTATGAGTTCACAAGCCGTGCTGAGTTCGGAGGTCGCGCTGAGACCAGAAGTCGCGCTGAGTCCGCAAGTCGGTCTGAGTCCGGAGATCACGTTGCGTCCAGAAGTCGCACTGAGTCCGGACGTCGCGCTTGAGTCCAGATGTCGTGCTTGAGTCCGGACGTCGCGCTTGAGTCCGGAAGTCGAGCCTGAGTCCAGAAGTCGAGCCTGAGTCCAGAGGTCCACAAGCTGTGAGTGAGTGAACTGTGAGTACACAAGCGTTGCGAGGGTGAACTGTGAGTCCACAAGCCGTGGCTGAGTGAACTGAGTCCGCTGCGTCCAGCAGTCACACATGAGTCCGGACGTCGCGCCTGAGTCCGGCCGTCGCGCCTGAGTCCGGCCGTCGCGCCTGAGTCCGGCCGTCGCGCCTGAGTCCGGCCGTCGCGCCTGAGTCCGGCCGTCGCGCCTGAGTCCGGCCGTCGCGCCTGAGTCCGGCCGTCGCGCCTGAGTCCAGAGGTGCACCAGCCGTGAGTGAGTGAACTGTGAGTCCACCAGCCGTGAGTGAGTGAACTGTGAGTCCACCAGCCGTGAATGAGTGAACTGTGAGTTCACAAGCCGTGCTGAGTCCAGAGGTCGCGCTTGAGTCCGGAGGTCGCGCTTGAGTCCAGAAGTCACGCTTGAGTCCGGATGTCGCGCTTGAGTCCGGACGTCGCGCTGCGTCCAGAAGTCACGCTTGAGTGCGGACGTCGCGCATGAGTGCGGACGTCGCGCCTGAGTCCGGACGTCGCGCTGCGTCCAGAAGTCACGCTTGAGTGCGGACGTCGCGCCTGAGTCCGGACGTCGCGCCTGAGTCCAGAGGTCCACAAGCCGTGAGTGAGTGAACTGTGAGTCCACCAACCGTGAGTGAGTGAACTGTGAGTCCACCAGCCGTGAGTGAACTGTGACTCCACCAGCCGTGAGTGAGTGAACTGTGACTCCACAAGCTGTGAGTGAGTGAACTATGAGTTCACAAGCCGTGCTGAGTTCGGAGGTCGCGCTGAGACCAGAAGTCGCGCTGAGTCCGCAAGTCGGTCTGAGTCCGGAGATCACGTTGCGTCCAGAAGTCGCACTGAGTCCGGACGTCGCGCTTGAGTCCAGATGTCGTGCTTGAGTCCGGACGTCGCGCTTGAGTCCGGAAGTCGAGCCTGAGTCCAGAAGTCGAGCCTGAGTCCAGAGGTCCACAAGCTGTGAGTGAGTGAACTGTGAGTACACAAGCGTTGCGAGGGTGAACTGTGAGTCCACAAGCCGTGGCTGAGTGAACTGAGTCCGCTGTGTCCAGCAGTCACACATGAGTCCGGACGTCGATCTTGAGTCCGGACGTCGCGCCCGAGTCCGGCCGTCGCGCCCGAGTCCGGCCGTCGCGCCCGAGTCCGGCCGTCGCGCCCGAGTCCGGCCGTCGCGCCCGAGTCCGGCCGTCGCGCCCGAGTCCGGCCGTCGCGCCCGAGTCCAGAGGTCCACAAGCCGTGAGTGAGTGAACTGTGAGTCCACCAGCCGTGAGTGAGTGAACTGTGAGTCCACCAGCCGTGAGTGAACTGTGAGTCCACCAGCCGTGAGTGAGTGAACTGTGACTCCACCAGCCGTGAGTGAGTGAACTGTGACTCCACAAGCTGTGAGTGACTGAACTATGAGTTCACAAGCCGTGCTGAGTTCGGAGGTCGCGCTGAGACCAGAAGTCGCGCTGAGTCCGCAAGTCGGTCTGAGTCCGGAGATCACGTTGCGTCCGGACGTCGTGCTTGAGTCCAGATGTCGTGCTTGAGTCCGGACGTCGCGCTTGAGTCTGGAAGTCGA
Organism: Raja brachyura; assembly: GCA_963514005.1. Next base: position 318,284 of record CAUPSL010001433.1, read on the forward strand.
GCCTGAGTCCAGAAGTCGAGCCTGAGTCCAGAGGTCCACAAGCTGTGAGTGAGTGAATTATGAGTCCACAAGCCGTGAGTGAGTGAACTGAGTCCACCAGCCATGACTGAATAAACTGAGTCCACCAGCCATGAGTGAGTGAGCTGTGCGTCCACCAGCCGTGAGTGAGTGAACTGTGAGTCCACCAGCCATGACTGAGTGAACTGTGAGTCCACCAGCCGTGAGTGAACTGTGAGTCCACCAGCCGCAAGTGAGTGCGTGGGGGCGGAGTGGGGGAGTGAGGGGCGGAGGGGGGATCAGGGGCGTCACAACGGAAACCCTACAGCTGCGCCTGCGCAGTTGGGGCTATGCGAGAGTGGTGGAATACTGGAATTGGTGGAGAGGTGGAATATTGCGTTGGGGGACCAGGCCTCCTGTGTGAGAATGGGACCCAATGGGTCACACTTAGTCTAGTTATTCCTAAATTTCCTCTCTCATCTAAGATGAGGATGGCTAGATAAGATTATTTGAAGCATTGTGTGCAGTTCTGGTCACTCCATTACAGGAAGGATGTGGCCAGGGTGCGGAATGCTGCCTGCTTTAGAGAGTATTAGCAATAAGGAATTTTAAGGGGGGCACACAGTGGTTCAACGGTAGAGTTGCTGCCACACAGCACCAGAGAGCCGGGTTCGATCCTGATTGCAGGTGCTGTCTGTAGGGAGTTTGTAAGTTCACCCCATGACCTGTGTGCGTTTTCTCTCGGTGCTCCGGTTTCTTCCCACACTCCAAAGACATACAGGTTAGTAGGTTAATTGACATGTATATTTGTAAATTATCCCCATTGTGTGTAGGATAGTGTTCGTGTGTGGGGATCGCTGGTCGGCGTGGACAAGGTGGGCCGAAGGGCCTGTTTCCGCGTTAAACTAAACTATACTAAAGAAGAGGTTGGAAACACTTGGATTGTTTTCTATGGAGTTCATAAGGTCATGACAGGAATTCAGCTATTCAGCCCATCAAACCCATTCAATCATGGCTGATCTATTTCTCCTTCCTAAACCCATTCTTCTTCCTTTTAGCACACTGGCCATCATCAGTCAGAGTATTGAGTATAGAAGTTGGGAGGTCACGTTGCAGTTGTATAAGACGTTGGTGAGACCACATGGAGAATATTGTGTTCAGTTCTGGGCACCATATTATAGGAAAGATATTGTCAAGCTTGAAAGTGTTCAAGGTGTGAGGATGTTGCCAGGACTAGAGGGTGTGAGCTACAGGGAGAGGTTGCGTAGGCTGGGTGCCTATTCCTTGGAGCGCAAGAGGATGAGGGGTGATCTTTTTGAGGTGAAAAGATCATGAGAGTAATAGATTGAGTGGATGTACAGAGTCTCTTTCCTAGATTAGGGGAACCAGAGGACAAAGGTTCAAGATGAAGGAGAAAATATTTAATAGGAATCTGAGGGGTGACTTTTTCACACATAGGGTGGTGGGTGTATGGACCAAGCTGCCAGAGGAGGTAGTTGAGGCTGGGACTATCCCAATGTTTAAATAACAGTTCGACAGGTACATGGATATGACCAGTTTGGAGGGATATTGGCCAATGCGGGCAGGTAGGCCTAGTGTTTCTGGGACACGTTGGCCAGTGAGGGCAAGTTAGGCTGAAGGGACTGTTTCCAGACTATCACCCAATGAGTCTAACTCTCAAGGAGGAGAATTTCTTCAAAGTAGACAAACCATGAGGAGATTTTGCAGTGGAGCAGACAAAATGTGTTGGAAGGAACTGCAGATGCTGGTTTAAACCGAAGATAGACACAACAAGCTGGAGTAACTCAGTGGGCCAGGCAGCATCTGGAGTTAACCTCATTAACTCGAGGTTAATGAGCCATTAGGAGGTAGTCAGGTCAGGTTTAATCTACAATTAGAGAGGGAGGAGGGTAGATTGGAGGTGTCAGTGTACAGTTGAATAAAGGGGACTATGGGGCAATGAGGGAGGAGCTGGCCAAAGTTGACTGAAAAGATACACTAGCAGCGATGACAGTTGAGCAAAAATGGTAGGTATTTATAGGAATAATACAGAAGGTGCAGGATCAGTTCATTCCTAGGAGGAAGAAAGATTCCAAGGGGAGTAAGGGGCAACCGTGGCTGCAAGGGAGGTCAGGAACAGTATAAAAATTAAAGAGAAGAAGTACAACGTAGCAAAGATGAGCGTGAAGCAAGAGGATTGGGTAATGTTTAAAGAGCAACAGAAGATAACTAAAAAGACAATACAGGGAGAAAAGATGAGGTACGAAGGTAAGCTAGCCAAGAATATAAAGGAGGATAGTAAAAGCTTCTTTAGGTATGTGAAGAGGAAAAAATTAGTTAAGACCGAAGTAGGACACTTGAAGACCGAAAAAGGTGATTTTTTTTAATGGGGAAAAAGGAAATGGCAGATGAACAGGTACTTTGGACCCGTCTTTACTAAGGAGGACACAAACAATCTTCCTGATATAGTAGTGGCCAGAGGATCTGGGGTGATGGAGGAACTGAAGGAAATCCACATTAGGCAGGAAATGGTGTTGGGAGACTGATGGCTGACAAATCCCCAGGGCCTAATGGTCTCCATCCCAGGGTACTTAAGTGGCTCCAGAAATCGTGGATGCATTGGTGATAATTTTCCATTGTTCTATAGATTCAGGATCAGTTCCTGTGGATTGGAGGGTAGCTAATGTTAATGTTTTAAGAAAGGCGGGAGAGAGCAAACATGGAATTATAGACCAGTTAGTCTGCCACCCCTGCCACAGAGGGCAGTGGAGGCCAAGTCACTGGATGGATTTAAGAGAAAGTTAGATAGGCACGGGTTATTGATAGGGGACGATCAGCCATGATCACAATGAATGGTGGTGCTGGCTCGAAGGGCCGAATGGCCTCCTCCTGTACCTGTTTTCTATGTTTCTATGACATCGGTGTTGGGGAAGATGCTGGAGTCAATTATAAAAGATGAAATAGCCGCACATTTGGATAGCAGTAACAGGATCGGTCCGAGTCAGCATGGATTTACGAAGGGGAAATCATGCTTGACTAATCTTCTGGAATCTTTTGAGGATTTAACTAGAAAAATGGATAAGGGAGAGCCCGTGTATGTAGTGTACCTGGACTTTCAGAAAGCATTTGATAAGGTCCCACATAGGAGATTAGTGGGCAAAATTAGGGCACATGACATGGATAGAGAAGTGGTTGGCAGACAGGAAACAAAGAGTAGGGATTAACGGGCCCCTTTCGGAATGGCAGGCAGTAACTAGTGGGTACCGCAAGGCTCGGTGCTGGGACCGCAGCTATTTACAATATACATCAATGATTTGGATGAAGGGATTCAAAGTAACATTAGCAAATTTGCAGATGACACAAAGCTGGGTGGCAGTGTGAACTGTGAGGAGGATGCTATGAGAATGCAAGGTGACTTGGACAGGTTGGGGGAGTAGGCAGATGCATGGCAAATGAAGTTTAATGTGGATAAGTGTGAGGTTATCCACTTTGGTATCAAAAACAGGAAGGCAGATTAAGTTGGGAAAAGGGGAAGTACTACGGGATCTGGGGGTCCTTGTTCATCAGTTTATGAAAGAAAGCATGTAGGTACAGCAGGCTGTGAAAAAAGCGAATGGCTTGCTGGCCTTTATAACAAGAGGAGTCGGGTATAGGAGCAAAGAGGTCCTTCTGCAGTTGTACAGGGCCCTAGTGAGACCACACCTGGAGTATTGTGTGCAGTTTTGGACACCTAATTTGAGGAAGGACATTCTTGCTATTAAGGGAGTGCAGCGTAGGTTTACAAGGTTAATTCCCGGGATGGCGGGACTGTCATATGCTGAGAGAATGGAGCGACTGGGCTTGTAAACTCTGGAGTTTAGAAGGATGAGAGGGAATCTTATTGAAACATATAAGATTGTTAAGGGTTTGGACATGCTAGAGGCAGGAAACATGTTCCCGATGTTGGGGGAGTCCAGAACCAGGGGCTACAGTTTAAGAATAAAAGGAACGGATTGCATCTTAACAGGTGGGGAACCAGCATTCTGGCAGGCAGGTTTGCCACTGCTACACGGGTGGTTTTAAACTGAATAAGGGGGGTGGGGTGTCAAATGGGATAGTCGACGATGGAGTTAAAGGGAAAGAGAGTAAAGGGATGGTTAATGACCCCAGAATTAACAGGAAAGGAAGCTCACAAAGGGATAGGAGAGTATGCCAAGTGTACTAGGGATCGATGTGAAAGGTGAGATGCGTAAGGAATTAAAAGTATTGTATATGAATGCGCGAAGTATAAGAAGTAAGGTAGATGAGCTTGAGGCTCAGTTAGAGGTTGAGAGATATAACATTGTGGGGATTACTGAGACGTGGCTGCAGGATGATCGGGCCTTGGAACTTAATATTCAGGGTTGTAAATCCTATAGAAAGGACAGGCAGGTGGGCAGAGGAGGGGGGGGGGGGGGTAGCTCTGCTGGTGAGGGATGGAATTCAGTCCCTTGCAAGGGAAGACAGGGACTGACGAGGTAGAGTCACTGTGGATTGAGTTGAGGAATTGTAAAGGCAAGAAGACACTAATTGATGTTATTTACAGACCCCCAAATAGTAGCCTGGTTGTAGGGTGCAGCAGGAGTTAAATCTGGCATGTAACAAAGATAATGCCACTGTGGTGATGGGGGATTTCAATATGCAAGTAGACTGGGAAAATCAGGTTAGTTCAGGACCACAAGAAATAGAGTTTGTAGAATGCCTCTGAGATAGATTCTTAGAGCAGCTTGTAATGGATCCGACTAGATAAAAGGCAATTTTGGATTTAGTGATGTCCAATGAACCAGATATGATAAGAGAAGTCGAGGTAAAGGAACCGCTTGGAGGTAGTGATCATAATATGATTAGTTTTCATCTGCAATTTGAGAAGAAGAACTTTAAATCGGAAGTGGCAGTGATGCAGTTGAACAAAGGTGACTATGAAGGCATGAGAGGGGAACTGGCCAAAGTAGACTGGAAAGAGATCCTAGCAGGAATGACGGTGGAACAGCAATGGCAGGAATTTCTGGGCATAATCTGGAAGACGCAGGATCATTTCATTCCAAAAGGGAAGAAAGATTCTAAGGGGAGTAGGAGGGAACCGTGGCTGACAAGGGAAGTTAGGGATAGAAATAAACTAAAAGAAAAGATGTATAACACAGCAAAGAATAGCCAGAAGCCAGAGGATTGGGAAACTTTCATAGGACAACAGAAGGAAACAAAATGGGCAATATGGGCTGAAAAGATGAAGTACGAGGGGAAGCTGGCCAGGAATATAAAGAAGGACAGTAAAAGCTTCTTTAGATATGTTATAGGAAAAAGTGTAGCAAAGTCAAAGGTGGGTCGCTTGAAGGCAGACACGGGTGAAATAATTATGGGCAACAAGGAAATGGCAGAAGATTTGAACAGGTACTTCAGATCCGTCTTCACTAAGGAGAACACAAACAATCTCTCAGATGTACTGGAGGACAGAAGATCTAAGGGGGTAGAGGAACAAAGAAATTTTCATTAGGCGAGAAATAGTATTGGGTAGGCTAATGGCACTGAAGGATGATAAATCCCCTGGGCCTGATGGTCTGCATCCCAGGGTCCTCAGGGAGGTGGCTCTAGAAATAGTGGACGTATTGGTGATCATTTTCCAATGTTCAATAGCTTCAGGATCAGTTCCTGTGGATTGGAAGATAGCTAATGTTATCCCACTTATCAAGAAAGGAGCGCGAGAAAAAATGGGAAATTACAGACCAGTTAGCCTGACTTCGGTGGTGGGAAAGATGCTGGAGTCAATTATTGAAGAGGTAATAATGGAGCATTTGGATTAGTCCAAGTCAACATGGATTTATGAAAGGGAAATCATGCTTGACTAATCTTCTGGAATTTTTTGAGGATGTGACAAGTAAAATGGACGAAGGTGTGCCAGTGGATGTAGTGTATCTAGACTTTCAGAAAGCCTTTGATAAGGTCCCGCACGGGAGACTGATGACTAAAATTTGAGCACATGGTATTGGGGGTAGGGTGTTGACATTGATACAAAATTGGTTGGCAGACCGGAAGCAAAGAGTAGGAGTGAATGGGTCCTTTTTAGAACGGCAGGTAGTGGCGAGTGGAGTGCCGCAAGGCTCGGTGTTGGGGCCGCAACTGTTTACCATATATATAAATGATTTGGAAGAGGGAATTGGGAGCACCACTAGCAAGTTTGCGGATGACACAAAGCTGGGTGGCAGTGTGAACTGTGAAGAGGATGTTAGGAGGTTGCAGGGGGACCTGGACAGGTTGAGTGAGTGGGCAGATGTGTGGCAGATGCAGTATAATATAGATAAATGTGAGGTTATCCACTTTGGCAGCAAAAACAAGGGGGCAGATTATTATCTCAATGGGGTTAGGTTAGGTAAGGGGGAGGTACAGAGAGACCTGGGTGTCCTTGTACACCGGTCACTGAAAGTTGGCTGCAACCGCAAGAGATGCTACACTTGTCCCTTCACCTCCCCCATCCACTCCTTTCAGGGACCCAAGCAGTCATTCCAAGTCCGACAGAGGTTCACCTGCACCTCCTCCAACCTCATCTACTGCATCCGTTGCTCCAGATGCCAGCTGATCTACATCGGTGAGACCAAGCGGAGGCTGGGCGATCGTTTCGCCGAACACCTCCGCTCGGTCCGCAATAACCAACCCGACCTCCCGGTGGCTCAGCACTTCAACTCCCCCTCCCACTGCGTATCCGACCTCTCGGTCCTGGGCCTCCTCCACGGCCAGAGTGATCAACACCGCAAGTTGGAGGAACAGCACCTCATATTCCGCTTGGGGAGTCTGCATCCTCTGGGCTTAAACATTGAATTTTCTCAATTCTGTTAACCCAGACTGCCTCCCCCCCACCTCTCCCTCAGCCCTCTGGCCCTGACATTCCTTCTCCATCTCCCCCCCCCCCCCGTCGCACTAGCTTCTCATTTTCACACCACAAACAGCTTACAATGGCCTGCTTCCTTTGTCACCAATACTTTTTTGCATATCTTTCACTCATTGTTCCTTATCTCTCCACATCACTGTTTATATCTCTCGTTTCCCTGATCCCTGACCAGTCTGAAGAAGGGTCTCGACCCGAAACGTCGCCTATCTCCTTCGCTCTTTAGATGCTGCTGCACCCGCTGAGTTTCTCCAGCTTTTTGTGTAACCCACTGAAAGTTGGCTTACTGGTACAGCAGGCAGTGAAGAAAGCTCATGGAATGCTGGCCTTCATAACAAGAGGATTTCAGTATAGGAGTAAAGAGGTTCTTCTGCAGTTGTATAGGGCTCTGGTGAGACCACATCTTGAGTATTGTGTACAGTTTTGGTCTCCTAATTAGAGGAAGGACATCCTTGTGATTGAGCCAGTGCAGTGTAGGTTCACGAGATTGATCCCTGGGATGGCGGGACTGTCATATGAGGAAAGATTGAAAAGACTAAGCTTGTATTCACTGGAGGGTTACACAAAAAGCTGGAGAAACTCAGCGGGTGCAGCAGCATCTAAGGAGCGAAGGAGATAGGCGACGTTTCGGGGAGTTTAGAAGGATGACGGGGAATCTTATAGAAACATATAAAATTATAAAAGGACTGGACAAGCTAGATACAGGAAAAATGATCCCAATGTTGTGTGAGTCCAGAACCAGGGGCCACAGTCTTAGAATAAAGGGGAGGTCATTTAAGACTGAGGTGAGAAAAAACTTTATTATCCAGAGAGCTGTGAATTTATGGAATTCCCTGCCACACAGGGCAGTGGAGGCCAAATCACTGGATGGATTTAAGAGAGAGTTAGATAGAGTTCTAGGGGCTAGTGGAGTCAAGGGATATGGGGAGAAGGCAGGCACGGGTTATTGATAGCGGGCGATCAGCCATGATCACATTGAATGGCGGTGCTGGCTCGAAGGGCCGAATGGCCTCCTCCTGCACCTATTTTCTATGTTTCTAATAAGGGGTAAGCCATTTTGAACGGAGACGAGGAAACACTTTTTCTCACAGAGAGTGGTGAGTCTGTGGAATTCTCTGCCTCAGAGGGCGGTGGAGGCCGGCTCTCTGGATGCTTTCAAGAGAGAGCTCGATAGGGCTCTTAAAGATAGTGGAGTCAGGAGATATGGGGAGAAGGCAGGAACAGGGTGCTGTTTGGGGATGATCAGCCATGATCACATTGAATGGCGAACTTCTGCACTTGTTGTCTATTGACTATTGTCTATTGAGAGTATGAATGGGTGACATTTCAGATCGAGGCCCTTCTGCAGACTAGTCACATCCGTAGTTCATCTTTTCTCTCCGTATTGTCCTGTTTGACGCGTGGAATTCTGCCGTGTGAACACGTTTAAACCTTTGTTTGTATTTAGATCCTCCGCAGAATCTCTCAATCACTTTCCACGAAGATGCGAACAGTTCCCGGGTCATTGTAAAGGAAGGAAACTCTGCAGCGATCCTCTGCTCCGTCCAGAGTTTCCCAGCATCTAACCTGACGTGGAGACATCTCGGTGTCACGCTGAACACAACACGTTCCAGCAACGAGCTGTGGATGGAGTTCCCTCAGCTGACACGGCAGGATGCCGGAGTCTATCAGTGTGTGGCGGAGAATGAACACGGGACAGCAGAGAGGGATGTGACCCTCACTGTCGAATGTGAGTAGACACACACTGTCACGTCCCTCAAAATGTCATAAGGTCATAAGTGATAGGAGCAGAATCAGATGCCCGAATGACCAAGTCTACTCCGTTCATTCAATCATGGCTGATCTATGTTTCCCTCCTAACCCCATTCTTCTGCCTTCTCATTGAGCCATAGTTATAGAGCCAGTCATAGTCAAAGAGAGTGATCCAGCGTGGAAACAGGCCCTTCAGCACAACTTATCAACAGCCTACAAGTCCCAGCTACATTAGACCCACCTGCTCACGTTTGGCACATATCCCTCCTAACCTGTCCTATCCATGTACCTATCCATGTCTGTTTCTTAAGCACTGGAATAGACCCTGCCTCAACTACCTCCTCTGCCAGCTCGTTCCATGCACCAACTACCCTTTGTATGAAAACGTCACCACCTAGATTCCTATTCAATGTTTTCCCCTTCACCTTAAACCTGTGTCCTCTGGTCCTCGATTCACCCACGCTGGCCAAGAGACTCTGTGCGTCTACCCGATCTATTCCTCTCATGATTTTGTACACCTTTATAAGATCACACCTCATCCTCCTGCGCTCCAAGGAATAAAGTCTAACCTGCTCAACCTCTCCCTGTAGCTCAGGGCCTCGAGTCCTGGCCACATCCTCGTAAATCTTCTCTGTACCCTTTCCTGTTTGACAACATCTTTCCTCTATTTCCTCTCTCCTCTTCTAAGATGAGGAAGAGTAGATAAAGTTATTTGAAGCATTGTGTGCAGTTCTGGTCACCACATTACAGGAAGGATGTGGTCATGGTGCAGAATGCTGCCTGTATTAGAGAGCATTAGCAATAAGGAGTTTTAAGGGGGGCACAGTGGTTCAACGGTAGAGTTGCTGCCTCACAGCACCAGAGAGCCGGGTTCGATCCTGACTACGGGTGCTTGTCTGTCGGGAGTTTGTAAATTCACCTCATGACCTATATGGGTTTTCTCCAGGTGCTCTGGTTTCCTCCCACACTCAAGTCGTACAGGTTTGTAGGTTAATTGACTTGGTATATTTGTAAATTGTCCCTAGTGTGTGTGGGATAGTGTAAGTGTCTGCCTTAAATATATCCACTGACTTGGCCTACACTGCCGTCTGTAGCAATTAATTCCACAGATTCACCACCCAGTTCAAAGGCTGAAGGGGGACCTGGTATAAATATATAAAACAATGAGATGCATAGAGAAGGTAGACAGTCAGAATCTTTTTCCCATGGTGAAAATGTCAAGGTTGAGAGGGCAGAGCTTCAAGGTGAGATGGGAATATCTAAAAGGAGATGTGTGGGGCAAGTTTTACAATACGATACGACACGACACGATAGAACTTTATTTATCCCAGTCATAAAAACACAAAATACATGAAACATGAAATTAAAGTGACGAGTGGAAAGGCTTGGAGGATGTGCAAAGATTACATGGGAGGGGGGTGGGGAGGGGAGTCAGTCTCAGTCTACCCCACGACAGAATGGGGAAGAGTTGTACAGTTTGATAGCCACAGGGAAGAAGGATCTCCTGTGGCATTCTGTGCTGCATCTTGGTGGGACCAGTCTGTTGTTGAAGGTGCTCCTCAGGTTGACCAGTGTGGCATGGAGGGGGTGAGCTGTATTGACCAGGCTGCTCCGCAGTTTAAGGATCATCATCCCCTCCAAGTCCACCACCCGTGAATCCAACAGCCCCCAGGACTGGCCTTCAGAGCCGGCCTTCCTAATGAGCTTATTGATCCCGGTGGCGTCCGCGGCCTTCGCCCTGCTGCCCCAGCACACGGCAGCGAAGAAGATGGCACTGGCCACCACCGATTGGTAGAACATCTGCAGCATCTTGCTGAATGTTGAAGGAGCGGAGCCTTCTCAGGAAGCTCTGTCCCTTCTTGTACAGGGCCTCAGCGTTCTTGGATCAGTCCCGTTTACTGAAGATAGACACCAAATGCTGGAGTAACTCAGCGGGACAGGCAGCATCTCTGGAGAGAGGGAATGTGTGACATTTTGGGGCGAGACCCTTCTTCAGACTGATGCATTTGTACATAGTATGTGTACTCCCTGGTAAACTGTTTAACAGACCATGGAGAGCATCTGCAACACGCTGCCAAGGGCGATGATGGAGACAGATACAACAGTTCCTTCTCTCCAGGGATGCTGCCTGTCCCGCTGAGTTTACTCCAGCATTTTGCGTTTGATCTCCAAGAAACATAGAAAAACAGGTGCAGGAGTTGTCCATTCGGCCCTTCAAGCCAGCACAGCCATTCAATATGATCATGGCTGATCTACTAAAATCACTACCCCCGTTCCAACTCATTCCACATATCCCTTGATTCCGTTAGCCTAAGTGCTAAATCTAACTCTCTCATGAAAAAAATCCAGTGAATTGGACTCCACTGACTTCTGTGGCAGAGAATTCCACAGATTCACAACTCTCTCGTGTCTTGTTCCACCCTCTCCAGATGCACCAGAGATTTCCTGGGATTCGGGATGCACTCGCACACCTGAGAGTGTCACCTGTGTGTGTGCGGCTAGGTACAACCCACCCGGAGAGCTCACCTGGCACCTCCCTCTCGCCGGAAATCAAACCCGCGGACGTCTCCACACCTGGCAGGTGGCCAGCGGGCATCTGGTGAATGGCTCCCTCACCCTGAGAAGGGGTGATGGAGGGGAGGGCATGATGGCCGTGTGCTCAGTCCGTAACCGGCATGGGGAAGCCATGTTCACGGTGTATCTGTCGATGGAAGGTGAGGAGGGAAGTCATCGAGCCATAGTCATCGTCATAGTATGCAGGAAATAACTGCAGATGCCTCGGTTTAAATCGAAGGAAGACACAAAATGCTGGAGTAACCCAGCAGGACAGGCAGCATCTCTGGAGAGAAGGAATGGGTGATGTTTCGGATCAAAGCCCTTCTTCTGACTGATCAGTCTGAAGAAGGGTCTCGTCCCAAAACATCATTAATTCCTTCTCTCCAGAGATGCTGCCTGTCCCTGCTGAGTTACTGCAGCATTTTGTGTCTGACATAGTCATAGTCATAGAGTCAGAATCATTCAGCGCGGAAACAGGCCCTTCGGCCCAACTTTCCCACACCAGCCAACGTGCCCCAACTACACTAGTCCCACCTGCCTGCACTTGGTCCGTATCCCTCCAGACCTGACCTATCCATGTACCTGTCTAACTGTTTCATAAATGTTGGAATAGTCCCTGCCTCAACTACCTCCTCTGGCAGCACGTTCCATACACCCATGTGTGAAAAAGTTACCCCTCAGATTCCTATTAAATCTTTTCCCCCTCACCTTAAACCTATATCCTTTGGTGTTCGATTCCCCTACGTTGGGCAAAAGACTCGGTGCATCTACCCGATCTAATCCTCTCATGATTTTATACACCACTATAAGACCACGTTACAGTTTAGTTTGTCATTTATGCCGAGGTACAGTGAAGAGCGTTTGTTGCGTGCTACCAGTCAGTGTAAAGATCATACATGATTACAATCAAGCCGTTTACAGTGTTTAGCTACATGATAAGGGAATAATATTTAGTGCAAGGTAAAGCTAGCACACTCCAGTCAAAGATAGTCCGAGGGTCACCAATGAGGTAGATAGTTCAGCACTGCTCTCTGGATGTGGTAGGATGGTTCAAAGTGTATCTGTGGTTAGTTTAGTTCAGTTTAGTTTATTGTCACGTGTACCGAGGTACAGTGAAAAGCTTTTGTTGCTGCTAACCGCAAAAAATTGCAGAAAGTTTTGGACGCAGCCCAGACCATCACATAAACTAACCTCCCTACCAATGACTCCATCTGCACCTCACGCTGCCTCGGCAAGGCCAGCAACATAATCAAGAACCAGTCCCACCCCGGCCACTCCCTCTTCTCCCCCCCTCCCATCGGGTAAAAGGTACAGGTGTGAAAAAGCACAGCTCCAGATTCAAGGTCAGTTTCTTCCCAGCTGTTATCAGGCAACTGAAGCATCCTACCACAACTAGAGAGCAGTCCTGAACTACTATCTACCTCATTGGAGACCCTCAGGCTATCTTTGGTTGGACTTTGTGGCTTTACCTTGCACTGAATGTTATTCCCTTATCATGTATCTGTACACTGCGGACAGTTCGATTGTAATCATGTATTGTCTTTCTGCTGACTGGTTAGCACGCAACAAAAGCTTTTCACTGTACCTTGGTACACATGACAATAAACTGAACTGTAAAAACTGAAAACACACCTCTGGTTGTTCTTACAGGTAAGAGCTTCAGTATTTGGATCGCAGTTTTGCTTACAGCAGGGATAATACTGATTGCTGAGCTAGCTGGACTCTTCATCTACAAGTGTATACAGCGGTAAGTGTAAATAAATCCACATTTTTATTTCCAAATCCATCCCTGTCATATGCTTCGTATGACTGCTTCTGCCAGGCTAACTCCTGTTCATAGACACAAAATGCTGAAGTAACTCAGCAAGTCAGGCAGCATCTCTGGAGAACACGGATTGGCATAAAATGCTGGAGTAACTCAGCGGGTCAGGCAGCATCTCTGTGCTGGCTGTGGAGAGGGTCCAGAGGAGGTTTACAAGAATTATCCCGAGATTGATTGGGTTAACATGTGATGAGCGTTCGACGACACTGTGCCTGTTCTCGCTGGTGTTTAGAAGGATGAGGGGGGATCCTAATTGAAATGTAATGAATAGTGAAAGGCTTGGATAGAGTGGATGTAGAGAGGATGTTTCCACTCGTGGGAGAGTCTAGGACCAGAGGTCATAGCCTCAGAATTAAAGATCGTTCCTTTTGGAAGCAGATGAGGGGAATTTCTTTAGTCAGACGGTGGTAAATCTGTGGAATTCTTTGCCGCAGAAGGCAGTGGAGGCCAAGTCAATGGATATTTTAAAGGCAGAGATGGATAGATTCTTGATTAGTATGGGTGTCAGGGTTTATGGGGAGAAGGCAGGAGAATGGAGTTAGGAGGGCGAGTTAGATTAGCCATGATTGAATGGTGGAGTCGATTTGATGGGCTGAATGGCTTAATTCTGCTCCTATCATTAATTATGTCATAATCCTATGACCAACGTCTAATACAACTGCAACTTTGTACTTGGACTTTGCTGATGTGCAGATGTGCTGTGAACTTGTTGTGATCTTCTGTTGCTCCAGGAGGGAAGATGTGACTACGGAGAAGGCTTCAGGAAACCAAGACACCAATGTGATCTACTGCCCACACTCTGCCATCAATCAGGTAGTGGATCTTTGTATTTAATCTCAACTACAGACGATACAAAAGTGGGCACTAAAAGCTGGAGTAACTCAGCGGGACAGGCAGCATCTCTGGAGGTACATGGATAGGACAGGTTTGGAGGGATATGGACCAAGCGCAGGCAAGTGGGACCAGTGCAGTTGGCTGGTGTGGGCAAGTTGGGCCGAAGGACTTGTTTCCACACTGTATCATTCTATGACTCTATATAGACGATGATGTAGAGAGATAAAGCACAATGAATGAAAGATATGCAAACAAAGTAATGATGATAAAGGAAACAGTTCACTGTTAGCAGTTTGTTGGGTGAAAATGAGAAGCTAGTGCAACTTGGGTGGGGGAGGGATGGAGAGAGAGAGGGAATGCTGGGGCTACCTCAAGTGAGAGAAATCATTGTTTATATCACTGGGCTGTAAGCTGCCCAAGCGAAATATGAGATGCTGTTCCTCCAGTTTGCATTTAGCCTCTCTCTGACAATGGAAGCGACCGAGGACAGAAAGGCCAATGTGAGATTGGGAAGGAGAATTAAAGTGTTCAGCAATGGGGGGGGTATGAATATTGATATATCTAACTATGTGTGTGTGAGAGAGAGAGAGAGAGAGACTGATGGTAATTAAATGCCGGGCCACACCGCTCACTGCTCTGTACTAAACCCACAACTGCCCGTCTGCTTCCCTTTCCTTCCAGAGCGCGGGGAGTGGAGAGGATGGGCCGGCCCCAGAGGAGCTGAGAGGAGGAGGGGAATCGGGAGAGGGGGAGGAGCGAGCGGTCGTGTACGCCAACCTGCGGGAGCTGCCGAGCAGCGGAGACACCGTGCACAGTGGCGAGGGGGTGGAATACGCTGAGCTCTGGTTCCAGTCCAAGCAGGGGGAGGGGGAGGGGTAGGATGGAGGAGGGTGGGAGGGGCGTGAGGAGGGAGAGCAGTGCTGTGGCAGTTGTACGGAGGGAGAGGCGATGGTGAGGGAGTGCTGCACCAGATTTAACTACCTTAGGCTTCATAGGTTAATTAACCCTGTAGATGAGATAGCGGGATAACGTAGAACTAGTGTGTGAACGGGTGATCGATGGTCGGAGCGGACTCGGTGGGCTGAAGGGCCTGTTTCCACACTGTATCTCTAAACTAAACATAGAACTAATTTAAGAGAGAGTTAGATAGAGCTCATGGGGCTGGTGGAATCAAGGGATATGGGGAGAAGTAAGGCAGGGTTATTGATTGGGGATGATCAGTTTGGATCACAATGAATGGCGATGCTGGCTCGAAGGTCCGAATGGCCTCCTCCTGCACCTATTTTCTATGTTTCTATGTGACTAGTGTGTGAACGGGTGATCGATGGTCGGTGTGGACTCAGTGGGCCGAAGGGCCTGTTTCCGTGCTGTACCTCTTTAAAAAAGCCTCTGTGTCTTTAGAACACAGACTGTTCCGTGGGTAACTATTGACATTGACAATAATTGCTTCTATTGTCACTGGCCAAATGATAGTTTGTTAAACATAGTCTTTATCTGCAGTTACTAAATAGACGTGGCTATTAAATGAAGACCTTTGTCTTGAAAATCCTGTGGGATTTTTGCTAACGTTATTCTGAAACATCCTCTTGCTCTTGTAGCGCCATGTTCTATAACAAGTTTCATAACAAGCAGCTCTCTGTGTGGCATTGGTGAGTAGTAATAATAATAATGAAATGCAGGCACTGGAAATCTGACAAAGGCGGCACGGTGGCACAGCGGTAGAGTTGCTGCCTCACAGCGCCAGAGACCCGGGTTCGATCCTGACTACGGGTGCTGTCTGTACAGAGTTTGTATGTTCTCCCCGTGACATGCGTGGGTTTTCGCTGGGATCTTCGGTTTCCTCCCACACTCCAAAGACGGACATGTTTGTAGGTTAATTGGCTTGCTGTAAATGTGAATTGTCCCTGGTGTGTGTAGTGTGCGGGGATCACTGGTCGGCGCTGACTCGGTGGGCCGAAGATCCTGTTTCCGCGCTGTGTCTCTAAACTACACTAAACTAAAACTAATCAGTCATGGTCACCGAATAGTGGAGCAGGCGCAAGATTAATCCTGATACTATTTTTATATCATTACATGTTTTCTGCAGAGGATTTGGATTTGTTGTATTTGTAAACAAAGAGATTAAAATGCTGAACCATCACAGTCACATGTCTCAGAGTTATGTTTTAAACATCTCCTTTATTTGATTTTTGGTCTCCTAATTTGAGGAAGGACATTCTTGCTATTGAGCGAGTGCAGCGTAGGTTCACCAGATTAATTCCCGGGATGGCGGGCCTGACATGTGATGAAAGAATGGATCAACTGGGCTTGTATTCACTGAAATTTAGAAGGATGAGAGATGATCTTATAAAACATTCAAAATCCTTAAGGGATTGGACAGGCTAGATGCAGGAAAACTATTCTCTATGTTGGAGGGAGTCCAGAACCAGGGATCACGGTTTAAGAATAAGGGGTAGGCCATTTGGGACTGAGATGGGGAAAATCATTTTCACCCAGAAGGCAGTGGAGGCCAATTCACTGGATGTTTTCAAGAGATAGGTTTAGCCCTTTGGGCTAACGGAATTAAGGGATATGGGGAGAAAGCAGGAACGGGATACTGATTTTGGATGATCAGCCGTGATCATATTGAATGGCGGTGCTGGCTGGAAGGGCCGAGTGGCCCACTCCTGCACCTATTATCTATGTTTCCGCGCTGTATCTCTAAACTAAACTAAAGCCTTCCTATTGCATTCCCGTCTGAATATCTTGTAAAAGTCACGAGTGTCCTTTCTAAAGCTTCCTTTTTAAAAATTTCAAAATATACTTTATTTGAGAAATAAAAATATCCAATACATGATCCTTACAAGACTCCATCCAACGTGAACAACTGCCTGATCACTGAGGACCAGGCAAAAGCAGAAGCTCTTGCGAACCAATTCCAACACGTTTTCACCCAGGAAGATGTGGAGCCTTCATCATTTCCAGTCCTTCCGCCCAGCCCATATGCTGATATGCCTGCTGTTAAAATCGAGGTTGAAGGTGTAAAGAAGGTATTGCTCAACATTAATACCACAAAAGCAATTGGACCAGATCAGATACAAAATCAAGCCCTCAAGATCACAGCCGAAGAACTGGCTCCAGTTTTACAGTTCATTTTTCAACAATCGCTTGACTCGGGCGATGTACCGCTGGATTGGAGGAAGGCCAACATCACTGCTCTCTTTAAGAAAGGTTCAACCACCAACCCAGCAAATTATCGTCCTGTTTCACTAACAAGTACTTGCTGTAAATTGCTGGAGCATATCATTGATAGTAATCTGATGCATCACGTGAGCAAAAATAATATTCTTGCCGACAACCAACATGCATTTAGGAGGCACAGATCATAGAAACATAGAAACATAGAAATTAGGTGCAGGAGTAGGCCACTCGGCCCTTCGACGCTGCACTGCCATTCAATATGATCATGGCTGATCATGCAACTCAGTATCCTGTACCTGCCTTCTCTCCATACCCTCTGATCCCCTTAGCCACAAGGGCCACATCTAACTCCCTCTTAAATATAGCCAATGAACTGGCCTCAACTACCCTCTGGCAGAGAGTTCCAGAGACCCACCACTCTCTGTGTGAAAAAAAGTCCTTCTCATCTCGGTCCTAAAGGATTTCCCCTTATCCTTAAGCTGTGACCCCTTGTCCTGGACCTCCCCAACATCGGGAACAATCTTCCTGCATCTAGCCTGTCCAACCCCTTAAGAATTTTGTAAGTTTCTATAAGATCCCCTCTCAATCTCCTAAATTCTAGAGAGTATAAACCGAGTCTATGCAATCTTTGTTCATAAGACAGTCCTGACATCCCAGGAATCAGTCTGGTGAACCTTCTCTGCACTCCCTCTATGGCTATAATGTCCTTCCTCAGATTTGGAGACCAGAACTGTACGCAATACTCCAGGTGTGGTCTCACCAAGACCCTATATAACTGAAGTAGAACCTCCCTGCTCCTATACTCAAATCCTTTTGCTATGAAAGCTAACATACCATTCGCTTTCTCCACTGCCTGCTGCACCTGCATGCCTACTTTCAATGACTGGTGTACCATGACACACTGCATCTCCCCTTTTCCTAATCGGCCACCATGCGAGTCTCAGCTTATCCTGACAACAAATGACCTGGCCAAGCACCTTGACAGTAACGTCATCATGGATTTAGTTGTACTGGACTTTTCTAAAGCGTTTGATGTCATCCCACACCAGAGACTGCTTCGGAAGCTTGACTTCTACGGTATTTGTTCCAACACGAAACGATGGATTTCCAGTTTCCTGACAATACGTCTTCAGCGCGTGTGTGTGAATGGAAAGAGCTCCAATTCGCACGCAGTGTTGAGTGGTACACCCCAGGGCACAGTACTTAGCCCACACCTATTTTTGCTTTACATCAATGACATTCATGAAAAAGTCGCAAGTACGACCAGACTATTTGCTGATGATTGTTTGCTGTACCGTTCAATTGAGTCAGCTGATGATGAAGATGCTCTCCAAAAGGATCTCGATACTATGGTCAAGTGGTCGCAATAATGGGGCATGCAGTTCAACCCTTCCAAATGTGAAACCATGCGTGTCACCAGAAAGAGGAATCCAGGCGTCACATCTTACAACATACATGGTGTCACCCTTGAAGAATCCAAACAAACCATGTATCTTGTCATCAAATTGCAGAATGATCTACGTTGGAATGGTCAGACTCATCATGTAACAGTGAAAGCAACAGGTGTCCTAAACTTCCTGAGGCGCAACTTCCATCATTGTTCAGCTTCTGTCAAGGAGAAGCTGTATTTCACCCTCGTTAGACCTCATCTGGACTACGCAGTTGCAGCTTGGGACCCATACACAGATAAAAACATTTCATCCATCGAACGTGTCCAAAGACAGGCCGCTTGATTTGTTACTAACACCTACGAGAGAGAGAAGCGAGTGTCACCAAACTTCTGAATTCTCTGGGCGGGGTGGAACCCTCTCCAAGACAGACGTGAAGCTCACCGGTTGACCTGTTTTTACAAAATGTTAAATGGTCAGCTAGACATAGATCACAAGACCTACACCAACCCCAAACAAATTAGGAGCAGACGAGGGCATTCAATCCAATTTGTGGTCTAGCCTCAAAGACAGATGTGTACAGCAATTTGTTCTTTCCACGCACTATTAAAGCATGGAATAATCTCCACCAAGCCACGGTTGCCCAGCCAGATGCAACTAAATTTAAAGTGGCACTTTGTTCCCAATAACCCTCTCTGGCTAAACCCCTCCCTTCACCACCTCCAGTTTAAATTCCAGTTGGAATATTTTGGAGGACCAAGTAACCAAGAACCAAGAACATTCTCGGAGGCTATACATACATTCAATAATGTTTACACAAATTACACAAATGTATCCCCCACCCTTGCCACTCATGTGGCCCACTGGCGTGGATTCCCTTCCCTTATTTTGGAGGTGTGTCTCCACCACACCCTGCCCCCCATGTCCAGCAGCGGAAGGACCCTAGACTGGTCCTCCCCCACTTTCGACGTGAAGAGGAAGTCTATCTGGGACTGGGCTGAACCGTCCGAACTCGACCAGGTAAACTGCGACTGGGACCCGCCTGCAGGGTGGCTGAAGGCGTCGAACAGCTTTGTGTCTTTGACCGTCTCCATCAGGAGCTTGGAGGTGCTGTCCAGTCTGTGGTCGGCACTGCAGGATCGTCCAGCCGCATCGATGATGCAGTTGAAGTCACCAGTCAGAACGAGCTGCAGGGACGTGGCCAGCAGCGGTGGGAGCTGCTGGAGGACGGCCAGCCGCTCGCTCCGCACGGGTGAGGCGTACACATTAATCAGCCGGAGCGGAGAACCTCGGTACATTACATCCATCACCAGGGCCCCCCCCAACCAACCACCTCCCTGACATCAGTGATGGCGAAGCTCCCTCCCGCAGCAAGATCCCCAGGCCGGAAGCGCGACAGTCATTGCCCCCCGACCAGACCGGCAGTCCGCGGGGCCACCATCGCGACCACCTCCTATAGCCGTGGAGGTATGGCAGCCCGCACTCCCGCAGAAAAGTCACATCGGCCTTGACCTTGGCCGGGTAGTGCAAGGCGTTTGCACATCGCGCAGTGTTCTTCACACTGCGCACGTTTAGCGATGCCAGTTTTAGCTCCATTGTCCTTAAAAAGTCACTGACCGTCATCTCGTCCTCTCATGCCACCGCTTTGGTGAATTGCAGCACCGTTTCGGGGATCAGGTACTGGGTGCCGGCATCCTCAAGGAGGGGGGTCTCCTCTGGCGTAGCTGGAGTTGTTGTCGGAGGGACCCTCCTTGTTTCACTCTCTTCTGGGTGCACAACCCACCCCCTCCGTCTCCTGTAGCGGAGTATGGGGTACGGTGGCTGATTCATTGCTCCCAGTCTCCTGGAGCTGGGGCCCATTGGCCACTGCGCTGCACTGCTCCAGGTCTCCTGGAGCTGGGGCCCATTGACCGCTGCGCTGCTCCCAGTCTCCCGGAGCTGGGACCCATTGACCGCTACACTGTTCCCAGTCTCCTGGAGCTGGGGCCCATTGGCCACTGCGCTGCACTGCTCCCGGTCTCCCGGAGCTGGAGTCCATTGGCCACTGCGCTGCACTGCTCCCAGTCTCCCGGAGCTGGGGCCCATTGGCCACTGCACTACTCCCGGTCTCCTGGAGCTTGTGCCCATTGACGGCTGCGCTGCTCCCGGTCTCCCGGAGCTGGGGCCCATTGGCCACTGCGCTGCACTGCCCCAGGTCTCCTTGAGCTGGGGCCCATTGGCCACTGCACTGCTCCCGGTCTCCCGAAGCTGGGGCCCATTGGCCACTGCACTGCTCCCGGTCTCCTGGAGCTGGGGCCCATTGGCCGCTGTGCTGCTCCCGGTCTCCCGAAGCTGGGGCCCATTGGCCACTGCACTGCTCCCGGTCTCCTTGAGCTGGGGCCCATTGACCGCTGCACTGCTCCCGGTTTCCTGGAGCTGGGGCCCATTGGCCGCTGCGCTGCTCCCGGTCTCCCGGAGCTGGAGCCCATTGACTGCTGCACTGCTCCCGGTTTCCTGGAGCTGGGGCCCATTGGCCGCTGTGCTGCACTGCTCCCGGTCTCCCGGTGCTGGGGGACAACATGCATGTCCTTTCCCTTTCCGATCTCCATACCCCTTTTCTTCCTCTGCCTCCGTCGTCGGGTCCTCGATGTCACCTCATCCTCTGGCGTCGGTCTGGGAGAGGACTCTTTTCTTGGACTTTCCCGTTCCCTTGGCTCTTTGGACAGAGCCCTCTGGTGTTTCCTACTTTTCACCACCTGCCATGCCTCCTCCTGTTCCCCCTTGGGCAGGGGGCTGGGGGTCTCTGTCCGGCGGTTGGGGGCTGGAGGTGGTCGGGCTGTCCTCATCCCTGTTCTCTCTTTCTGCTGGACTCTTGGCAGTGGTGGGAGGCGTCTCGCCCACCCTGGGGGTGTTGGCATCAGCCCCTCTTATTGCCTGTGCGTAGGTGCAGGCTCTTTTAGAGCAGGCTCTGTAGAGGTGGCCTGCCTCCCCGCACAGGTTGCAGTTCTTGCTCACTTGCCAGTCCTTTATCTCGTGGCCTTCCAGCTTCTTCAGCAGTGACAGCGGAGCTTCGTTCCCCTTCTGGGAGAAGTCTTGCATTAGCTTCTCCCATCCCGTTGGATACTTGAAAGTGACATCAAAGTATCCGTTACCCGAGAACTCCTGGAGAAAGTAAATGTCCTCGGCCTCAAATTTGCAGGCCAGACCTTCCTGACGAACAGGTCCCGTGAGAATGGAGTCCCCTCGCTGAGGTCCTTCATGCTCACTCGTAGAGTATTGTGGATTCCCTGTCAATAGACAACAGACAATAAGCAATAGGTGCAAGAGTAGGCCCTTCGAGCCAGCACTGCCATTTAATGTGATCATCTACAATCAGTACCCAGTTCCTGCCTTCTCCTGTTACCCCTTGACTCTGCTATCTTTAAGAGCTCTATCTAGCTCACTCTAGAAAGTATCCAGAGAACTGGCCTCCACTGCCTTCTGAGGCAGAGAATTTCACAGATTCACAACTCTCTGTGTGAAAACGTTTTTCCTCATCTCTGTTCTAAATGGCCCTCCTCTTATTCTTAAACTGTGGCCCCTGGTTCTGGACTCCCTCAAAATCAGGAACATGTTTCCTGCCACTAGTGTGTCCAAATCCTTAATAATCTTATACGTTTCAATAAGATCCCTTCTCATCGTTCTAAACTCCAGAGTACACAAACCCAGCCACTCCATTTTCTCAGCATATGACAGTCCTGCCATCTCGGGAATTAACCTTGTAAACCTATGCTGCACTCCCTCAGCATAGGACTGAGTATTGGTGCTGATTATATGGAGCTTGTACGTTCCCCCATGACCTGCGTGGGTTTTCTCCGAGATCTTTGGTTTCCTCCCACACTCCAAAGATGTACAGGTATGTAGATAAATTGACTTGGTGTAAATGTTTAAAAAAAAATGTCCCTAATGTGTGTAGGATAGCGTTAGTGTGCGGGGATTGCTGGTCGGCGTGGGCTGAAGGGCCTGTTTCCGCGCTGTATCTCTAAACTAAACTAAACTAAATATAAAAGCTTGAAAGGTCGAACCACCAGATTCAGGAAAGGATTCTTCCTTGGTTATCAGATCACTGGAGCGCAGGAGGATGAGGGGTGATCTTATAGAGGTGTATAAACTAATGAGGGGCATAGATCGGGTAGATGCTCAGATTCTCTTGCCCAGAGTAGGGGAATCGAGGACCAGACGACATAGGTTGAAGGTGAAGGGGAAAAGATTTAATAGGAATCTGAGGGGTAATTCTTTCACACAGAGGGTGGTGGGTGTATGGAACAAGCTGCCGGAGGAGGTAGTTGAGGCTGGGACTATCCCAACATTTAAGAAACAGTGAGACAGGTACATGGATAGGGTAGGTTTGGAGGGATGTGGACCAAAGGCAGGCAGGTGGGACTAGTGCAGATGGGACATGTTGGCCGGTGTGGGCAAGTTGGGCCAAAGGGCTGTTTCCACACCGTATCACTCTATGTTCCTTCCATAAGTTAGAGATGAATTTCTCAACCTTCCCATCTACCTCATTGTAGTCCCTTCTGTTTTAGTCACACAGCGTGGAAACAGGCCCTTCAGCCCATCTTTCCCACACCGACATGAAGGGGTAAATCAAATCCATGCGCTTCTGAAAGGTATAAACCATAGTCTGTGGAATTCTGTGAGTGTGGAATTCTCTGCCACAGAAGGTAGTTGAGGCCAGTTCATTGGCTATATTTAAGAGGGAGCTAGATGTGGCCCTTGTGGCTAAAGGGATCAGGTGGTATGGAGAGAAAGCAGGTACAGGATACTGAGTTAGATGATCAGCCATGATCATATTGAATGGCGGTGCAGGCTCGAAGGGCCGAATGGCCTACTCCTGCACCTATTTTCTATGTTTCTATGATTCTATGATAGTCTCTGTATAGACTGATGAAAGGGAGGGAGAGAGAGACAGTCAATGCTGCTAAAGACGGGAGCGTGGGGTTACCTGAACACAATTAGCTTCTTCCCCACTAAACCTAACACGTCCACTCTCTCCAGCACATCCTGACTATTCCCAGCATACAATTATCTGTTTAATAACCCGATGCTCTCCTCCTCACCGCCCCCCCCTCTCCCCTCGCCCCTCCCTCTCTCACTCCCCCCCTCCATTCTACCCTCCCTTCTCCCTACCTTCTCCCTACCAGCCTACTCGCCTTAACTCTCTTCATCTGTTCCTCCCTCCCTTTTTTCCTTTTTATTTTTATTTATTTTTATCTTTGTGGGTATTTTTTCTACATATATAAACATTTAACTATATTTACATAGAGACCGGGAGGTCTATATTCAATGTGTATTTTGACACTGGACTCATATTTATGTTATACCTGTTATTAATGTAATCCTGATCCCTATGTATCAATATCATTGTTATGTTTTTCATTATTCTTTTTGTTTTGTTTTGGTTTTTTGGGAAAAAAACGAATAAAAAGATTTTTAAAGAAAGAATATTTTTGGAGGATAAGGAAACCAGAAGCAAGAGTTACTCCAGGGTCAGGGAATGAATCTGCGCTGGTTTTCAGCGGTCGCGACTGGGCAGCAATGGCGGCCAGATCTCCCACAATTCAAAGCGAGGGAGAAAGTGCCCAGCGCCGACCACTAGGGTAATTTTATTCGCGCCATTTTGGGAATCAAATATATGAGCTTTTCATGAATGGGCTTCTGTCATGATGTCCACATCTACAAGTGTAGCGAGCTGTTCTGCGATAAAATGCTCCAATCGCCAATGCAAGCGACCCGAGCACTTTATATAGGTATGTTACAAAACTTACCTTTAGCGGCGCTGCACTTCTGCCGCTCCCCGTGTGCGCGACTTTAGCGCCTGTCAGAGGGGGGCGGGCTTAAAGTGCCGATTTTCACCAGACCAGGATAATCGATGAATGTCGGGCGATTTAATTGCGGAAGAAAAATCGCTCCGACATTTCATCCATTAAGGTATTTTTTAAATTACTCTAAGTTATTTGTTAACTAGAGTAATTTAAAAATCACCTTCAAAAGCCGTGACCGCAGACCACCGGAAGCATTTTCCGTAGGGGAGAAAAAAAGGTAAATACTTTATTTTTTTATTAAAAGTTGGTTTTTTGGGAGGCATAAATACTATTTTAATGTTGCGAAATGGGTTCCCCAAAAAATGTATGAACCCCCAGTATTTTCCCCCCCTACTTCACCGCTAACCGCAACGTTCCAATCCACCGCATTCCGCTAAAACCCACTCGCTAGTTGATTTAAATGGCCATTTATTTACAGGCAGCAAACACTAAATTCCTTCCATTTGGCCCAGAAATTCATGAAAATGAGATTTAAAAATTATGTTATATTGTGGATTATTGTGTGAATGTTATTTGGACACTTAGGCAATTAAAAAAAAGTTTATCTTTTCTTAAGAAATTGATAGATGTTTAGATCTACTCATTGAATTTTGTAATTAGCTACAATTAGATAACTAACTAATTATATACTTTAATTTCAGGTAATCCAAGTAAGATTGTTTAATATTTGTTTCAGAATGCTTCAATCTATAATGACTGAAAATTTCATTGAGTTCTCTTAATTTTTAATAAAGTTATGGGCTTTTAATTTTTCCAGATCACAGCTTTTGAGTTAAGTCAATTGAAAGGCAATGGGAAGCAAGATACTCATTTCCGAGCATGAAAATGGCCATAACTTTCTTAATACTGAAGATATGAAAGTAAATTAGGTGTCAAATTAAACTTCTTGTTATGCTTTACCTGATGGGATAAATTGCAGACTTGATTTTTAAAATCTCAAAATTTTGTAACATTGCTACTTTATAGCAATCTTGCTTTAGGTTCCCCACTGAGGACGAAAGGTAAGCAAACAATTATTACTTTGTGTTAAAGAAGGAACTGCAGATGCTGGAAAATCGAGGGTACACAAAAAGCTGGAGAAACTCAGCGAGTGCAGCAGCATCTATGGGCGAAGGGGTTCGGCCCGAAACGTTGCCTATCCCCTGCGCTCCTTAGATGCTGCTGCACCCGCTGAGTTTCTCCCGCCAATTATTACTTTGTATTGTGTAGCCTGATCTCTGCCCATATAGCTCAGATCGCGCGGCCGCGGGTCGCCAGAAGAACTGGTCCGATCGCTGGCCCCGCGGACTACAAGACCCTGAAGCCGCGGTGTGCGGAGCTTGTAATCGCGGGGGCAGCGAACACTTTCCCTCCCCGGGCCTAGGATTCCTCGCCGGAGAAGATCTCCGACCGCCATCCCCCGGACTGTAACATCGTGAAACCCCGGACTCCGGTAGGGAACTCCAAGCTGCGGATGTCCCGAATCAAAGATGCTAGAGGCTCCTCGATAATCTTTGTCCCGAATCGGCTTGTGTTCAAGCCGGTTTGAAATGGTGTTTAAAATAGAGGATAATGGTGTTAAATATACACAATGTCCAGAGATGCTGCCTGACCCGCTGAGTTACTCCAGCACTTTGTCCACGTTCTCCAGAGATGCTGCCTGCCTGACCCGCTGAGTTACTCCAGCACTTTAAAGGCTTGCATTTACTTACCAAGTCACCAAGTGAAAACATGAAGGGGTAAATCAAATCCATGAGCTTCTGAAAGGTATAAACCATAGTCTCTGTATAGACTGATGGAAGGGAGGGAGAGAGAGAGAGAGAGACAGAGTCAATGCTGATAAAGACGGGAGCGTGGGGT
Organism: Raja brachyura; assembly: GCA_963514005.1. Next base: position 344,393 of record CAUPSL010001433.1, read on the forward strand.
TACCTGAACACAATTAGCTTCTTCCCCACTAAAGCCGAACTTGCCCGCTCTCTCTAGCACATCCTGACTATTCCCAGGGTGCAATTATCTGTTTAATAACCCGATCCTCCCCTCCCTCCTCCATTCCCCCTCACTCCCTTTTCTTCCCTCTCCCTTCCCTCCCTCTCTCCTCCCTTCCCTCTCCACCCCCCTCTCCACCCCCCTCTCTCCCCCATCCCTCTCCCTACCCGTGCTCTCCAGACATGCTGCCTGTCCCGCTGAGTTACTCCAGCACACTGTGTCTCCAATGTTTGCGTCGGGGCGTGGGTTGGTCTTTGTGACGGGACAACCTGGAGACCTTTGTTGAGCGTCGGGGAGGTTCTCGGTCAATGTGGCCCACAAGGCGATAAGGTTTTCCAGCCAGCGCCGAGGTCAAGATGTCCCAGAATAATCTGGCTTCTGTGTTTCTCCTCCTCGCCGTGTTGGCCCACAGGAGCTGCGCTTGTATGAACTGCGACCGCCGGCTCTGGTCCAAGTTCCTGGACCTAATGAACCGCTGTCTGATCGTGGCTTCTGAGGACGAATGTTCCACTCAGCTGGACCCGGTTATCACATACACCAAGGACTTCAAAATGGGTGAGAGAGGGGAGGGAGAGTGGGGGAAGGGGAGGGGCGGTGAGGAGGGGGGCATCGGGTTATTAAACGGATAATTGTATGCTGGGAATAGTCAGGATGTGCTAGAGGGAGCGGGCAAGTTCGGCTTTAGTGGGGAAGAAGCTAATTGTGTTCAGGTAACCCCACGCTCCCGTCTTTATCAGCATTGACTCTGTCTCTCTCTCTCTCCCTACCTTCCATTAGTCTATACAGAGACTATGGTTTATACCTTTCAGAAGCTCATGGATTTGATTTACCCCTTCATGTTTTCACTTGGTAAGTAAATGCAAGCCGTTACTGCCTTCAATAGACACAAAGTGTTGGAGTAACTCAGCGGGACAGGCAGCATCTCTAGAGAATGTGGACAGGTACAAAGTGCTGGAGTAACTCAGCGAGTCAGGCAGCATCTGTGGAGAACGTGGACAGGTACAAAGTGCTGGAGTAACTCAGCGAGTCAGGCAGCATCTGTGGAGAACGTGGACAGGTACAAAGTGCTGGAGTAACTCAGCGAGTCAGGCAGCATCTCTAGAGAACGTGGACAGGTACAAAACGCTGGAGTAACTCAGCGGGTCAGACAGGCAGCATCTGTGGAGAACGTGGACAGGTACAAAACGCTGGAGTAACTCAGCGGGTCAGGCAGCATCTCTGGAGAGAAGGAATGGGTGATGTTTTGGGTCGAGACCCTTCTTTAGACTGAGAGTCAGGGGAGAAGGAGTGTAGAGATATGGAAGGTTTAAGAAAGAACTGGAGATGCTGGAAAATCAAATGTAGACAAGTGCTGGAGAAACTCAGCGGGTGAGGCAGTATCTATGGAGAAGAAGGAATAGGCGACGTTTCGGGTCGAGACCCTTCTTCAGACCGATGTGGGGGGGGGGGGCGGGAAAAATGTTCCAGGTGAATTTGATTGCCGGATGGAAGTTAGTGGTGAAATGGATGAAGTCAGTGAGTTCTGCAAGGGTGCAGGAGGTAGCACCAATGCAGTCGTCAATGTAGCGGAGGTAGAGTTCGGGGATAGGGCCACGGTACGCCTCGAACAAGGATGGTTCCGAATTCGACCTTTCAGTCCGGGGCCTCCTCCGTGGCCAGAGTGGGGCCCAGCGCAGTTTACACCCCAGCGGTATGAACATTGACTTCTCCAATTTCAGGAAGTCCCTGCTTTCTCCCTCCTTCCCCTCCCATCCCCAGCTCTCCCACAGCCCACTGTCTCCGCCTCTTCCTTTCTTTTTCCTGCCCCCCCCCCCCACAGCATCACTCTGAAGAAGGGTCTCGACCCAAAACGTTGCCTAATCCTTCTCTCCATAGATGCTGCCTCACCCGCTGAGTTTCTCCAGCATTTTTGTCTACCTTAGTGATATGCAAGAGTAAGGTGTGAAAACCGATTCCTCCAGTTACTCCAGCACGGTGTCTATCTTCGGTGTAAACCAGCCTAGAGCCATAGAATGATACAGCGTGGAAACGGGCCCTTTTGCGGGGCAAGTGTTTTTTACACAGAGGGTGGTGGGTGCCTGGAATGTGCTGATGATGGTGGTGATGAAGGCAGATACGATAGTGATGTTTCAGAGGCTTTTGGATGGGCACATGGATATGCAGGGAATGGAGGGATATGGATCACATGCTGGAAGAGGAGATTAGTATAATTTGGCATCATGTTCGGCCCAGACATTGTGGGCCGAAGGGCCTGTTCCGACATGTTTGTTCACTTTGTGAAAATTAGTTTTGTTTCGACACAAAGTGCTGGAGTAACTCAGCGGGTCAGGCAGCATCTCTGGAGAGATGGAATGGGTGATGTTTCAGGTCGAGACTGAGAGTCAGGGGAGAGGGAAATTAGTTAGTTTTCTTTAATTTAATTTAATTTCTTAATTTAATTTAGGTTTAATTTGGGTTACATAGTTTAGTTTAGATTAATTTAGTTTAATTTAGATTAATTTAATTTAGTTTAGTTTAGATTAATTGAGTTTAGTTTAATTGAGTTTAATTTTCATTAATTGAGTTTAGTTCAGTTTAGTTCAACTTAAATTAGTTTATTTTATTGTCCCGTGTAGCGAGGTACAGTGAGAAGCTTTTGTTGCATGCTAACCAGTGAGCGGAAAGACAATACATGATTACAATCCAGCCGTCCATAGCGTACAGATACAGGATGAAGGGAATAACGTTTAGTGCAAGGTCAAGTCCAATTAAAGATAGTCTGAGGGTCTCCAATGGGGTAGATGGGAGGACAGAACTGTTCTCTAGTTGGTGAGAGGACGGTTCAGCTGAGTTGCCTGATATCAGCCGGGAAGATGAAGTAAAGTTGTATTAAAGATTGGAATTTAATACATTCTATCTCCACAGATTATGAACCCCTGGATATGTTACATGCCTTTCTCCAAGTTAAATTAAAATCAGGTCAGAGGCTAAATATTTCCCAATCTTCCGTATCTCTTTCATCTGGTAGTGAGGAAGGAGAGCCGCGCTGCGGGAGGGAGGGAGGAACGGAGGGGGAGGAAGGGAGGGAGAGGGAGGGAGGGATGGAGGGAGAGAGAGGGAGGGAGGGAAGGAAGGAGGTAGGGAGAGGGAGGGAGGGTTTAGATCCTTGAATCACTTGTTATTAACTAAACTTCCTCCTTTTCTCCCCTCCTCAGCTGTCTGTGGGGACGAGTGCAGTGAGTAACAACTGTTTCTGTACCAGCCTGGAGAATTAGCAGTTAGATTCACACTTGTACCAGTTGTCAAACTTACCCGGCCCCTGCTCCCTCTTTCCCCGACTCTGTAACCCCCTCCCCTCCGGATCCTACTCAAAACCTGACTGATGAAGGCCAAAGTGCCAAAAGCCTTGTTGACCACCTTGTCTACCTGCAGCTCGACCTTCAAGGAACCATGCACCTGTACTAGATCCCGCTGGTCTACAACACTACCCAGAGGCCGACCATTCAGGTCCTGCCCTTGTAGGTCCTGCCCTTGTTAGACTTCCCAAAATGCCACACCTCACACTTCTCTGTATTAAATTCCATCAGCCATTCCTCAGCCCATGTGGCCAATTGACCCAGATCCTGCTGCAATTTTTCACGACCATTAGATTAGATTAGATTAGATTCTTTATTTGTCATTCAGACCTTTCGGTCCGAACGAAACTCTGTTTACTATCTGCAAAACCACCCACTTTCGTATCATGTGTAAACTTGCTAATCTTGCCCTGTATGTTCTCATCCAAATCATCGATGCAGATGACAAACAATAACGGGCCCAGCACTGAACATTCATGATTTGGATGAAGGGATTCAAAGTAACATCAGCAAATTTGCAGATGACACAAAGCTGAGTGGCAGTGTGAACTGTGAGGAGGATGCTATGAGGATGCAGGGTGACTTGGACAGGTTGGGGGAGTGGGCAGATGCATGGCAGGTGCACTATAATGTGGATAAATGTGAGGTTATCCACTTTGGAGGCAAGAACAGGAAGGCAGATTATAATCTGAATGGTGTCAAGTTGGGAAAAGGGGAAGTACAACGGGATCTGGGGGTCCTTGTACATCAGTCACTGAAAGTAAGCATGCAGGTACAGCAGGCAGTGAAGATAGCGGCACGTTGGCCTTCATAACAAGAGGAGTTGTGTATAGGAGCAAAGAGGTCCTTCCGCAGTTGTACAGGGCCCTAGTGAGACCACACCTGGAGCATTGTGTGCAGTTTTCGTCTCCATATTTGAGGTGGGACATTCTTGCTATTGAGGGAGTGCAGCATAGGTTCACCAGGTTAATTCCCGGGATATCATACGGTGAAAGAATAGAGTGACTGGGCTTGTATACACTGGAATTTAGAAGGAAACATACAAGATTATTTAGGGATTGGACAGGCTAGATGCAGGAAACATGTTCCCGATGTTGGGGAAGTCCAGAACCAAGGGCCACACAGTTTAAGAATAAGGGGTGGGCCATTTGGAACAGAGATGAGGAAAAGCATTTTCACCCAGAGAGTTGTGAATTTGTGGAATTCTCTGCCTCAGAGGGCGGTGGAGGCCGGTTCTCTGGATGCTTTCAAGAGAGAACAAGATAGGGCTCTTGAAGATAGCGGAGTCATGGGATATGGGGAGAAGGCAGGAACAGGGTACTGATTGCGGATGATCAGCCATGATCCTGGTGTTGGGTAAATTGAATGGATTAAAGGCCGATAAATCCCCAGGGCCAGATAGGCTGCATCCCAGAGTACTTAAGTAAGTAGCTCCGGAAATAGTGGATGCATTAGTGATAATCTTTCAAAACTCTTTAGATTCTGGAGTAGTTCCTGAGGATTGGAGGGTAGCTAATGTAACCCCTCCTTTTAAGAAGGGAGGGAGAGAGAAAATGGGGAATTACAGATCAGTTAGTCTAACATCGGTAGTGCGGAAACTGCTGGAGTCAGTTATTAAAGATGGGAATAGCAGCACATTTGG